>VNJR01011897.1:0-10783 GCA_008042585.1 Drosophila punjabiensis | reverse complement strand
AAAATTTACATTTTCCAAGCCACCGTCGCCGGGTCGCAGGCTGGGCAAATGACCCACGATGGTTACCTCTCGTGTCTCTTTCGGAAAAAGCTGTGGAGTTGAGTGGTCCTGGGAACTAGAAACGCAATCAAACGCCGTCTATCGGGATTCCCTTTTTTATTTTTTGTTGTATTTTTTTTGTTGGACTCGCCGCCTTTTGGCCATTTTCATATACACATGCGAGTGGCGCTTAGAGTGTGCGACGCGTTTCGCCATTTCGGCCAAACATATATCATTGTCTGGCCAGAAAGAAACGCCTCATACCCCCTGGCCAAAAAAACGAAAACCAAAATTCGGGAATACCAAAAACTGACTCGAGGCGAGTCGAATTCCAACCTGCCGCCATTTTCTGATTTATGATGCTATTTAGATTTCACGTGATTCGTTTTCAATGCGCGCGCTCTCTCTCTCTCGTCCACTCGAAAAAGATAGAAAAAATCGCGACCAATAAATCGCGACCTGGTGGGGGGGATGTGGGGGCGGAAGACCAGCAAAAAAATGAAACTAGAAATGAATCTGAATGCTAAAAATTACAACACACAGCTGCGTGTGCATAAATCTCCCAAACCCAACAGTTTGGAAATTTTTTCAAAAAAAAAAAGCAAAAACGATAAGCGAAAGAAATATCATTGAATCCAATCCAAAATTCAATTCGCTGCAAATTCAATTCAAGCTTATCAAGTATTAAAAACGGAAATGGTGGCAGATTAATGGGGAAATAGAAGGAAAAACTAAGCAAAACTATTTAAAAATTATGATATTAAAAATAGTGTTGTTTAGGATTAAATTATAAAATTAAAGCAACTACTGATTGAGACTGCGATAAGTAGATTCTAGATACTTAACTCTCTTAACTATGTTATATATAAAACAAAAGAAATATTACAAAAAATAGGAAAAAGAAGAAGAGATTTAAAAACATCCAATAAAATCTTGAGAATATTTTTTTTTACACTTTTGTCTTAGAAATACTCCCAATAATATATTTTAAATAAAATAAATTCAAAATCCTTTTTAACAAGACAAAGAACAACAAATAAAACATATAAAAATACTATTTCAAAAAATGATCACAGCTGCTGCATTTAAAGATTTATCTCCCTGTAAGTAGTTGTACAAAAAATATAATGCAAAAAATAGCAAAATATATATCTTCAAACCCATTCCAAATTCGATTCGTTGCAAATTCAATTTCTTCGTTTTTCGGGCTTATCAACTATTAAAAGCAAATGGCAACATGTTTGCCATGAAATTGGCAGAAAGGGAGCTATGCATAGCTACTCCGCCGCCCTCCAATTATGAATTTGGCAATTCGATTTGCATACAATCGTCGGGCATGAATAATTGGGGAATCCCCCCGCTTGACGCTCATCAAGTTCATGAGCCTGCTCTGGCCGATTGACTTTGAATATTAGCTTTGCACAGGAAATCAGTTAAGCGGGGGTGGGGGAGGACTTTCCCGGGGTAGGATTCGGGCGGCGGCAGCTGTAATTGACATGCAAACGCATTTCCTGGCCTATGATTTGATTTCCATGTTCCTCTCGCTGTCGTTGTTGTTGTTGTTGTTACGCATATGATTATTGCTCCGTGAGGGGCCTCGCTTATGTAATTCATTTGATTAATTATAGTCCAACATCAGTTATTGCACACACTATGCCTGGAGGGGAGTGGGGAATGGGGTGTGTGGTGTGTGTGCTTGTGTGTATGTTAATACAAATTAATTAATCTTCGCAATATTGCAGCGGCGCGCAACAACGAGACTGAGATTGATTGCAGTCGCGCGAGATGGCAACATTTTGGCTAAGCTCCTTCAGCCCAAATGGGGGGGATTTCTTTTTTTTTGGGTGGAGTGGAAAAGTGAGACCTAGAAGCAAGGATAAATAAGAAAGGAAGCTAACGTCGACAAGCCCTTGAAGTCTGTCTATCAATTTTGGTAATAATAACATAAGAACTAGCAGAAGATACATCAAAAAAGGTATACATATAATATAATATTTCGATTTTAATCAAATTCACAGCATAATGGTAAAATCATATTGATTCTTATACTAAAAATTAATAGTACTGATAACAATAGTTTATTGTAAACTAAGTCTTAAAGTAGATAGCTATATGAGTTTATTTTCATTAAGTTTCGTTTGCATTCAGTTTTTTTGTTTTGATTGAAAATTTACAAATGGTTAAGGAAATAAGGTTAACGAAGACAGCCGTTTTTAAAATGACCAAATTGACAAATACGAGAGTGGATCGTATTCAAGTGGCTCTCTCGCTCTTATGTTTTTCCAGGGAGAGAGCAAACAAAATCAGTAACTGGACTTTTTATGAAATAAATTTTCAAAGATAAGAGAAATAAAAAGCGAGTGCAGAGACAGAGAATGAATAGGCTAAGAGAAAAAAGAAATTAGTGTTGTTTTGCTCACTCGTTTACGTTGTTGCTGCTGCAGTGTGGGGTCTCTTTTTTTAATAACACTTTTGGCACCTGCCATTGTTTTTCCGACGTTAGTTTTACGCGTTTTATTTTTTTAACCGATCTAATTGTGCAGATTTTTTATTTTTCGATTTTTATTCCGTTTTGTCCGACGACGTTGGAGAAACTGATTTCCAGGCACTGGAAAAGAGTTTGCTTCACCATACTGGAAGGAGGCGATGTTTAGGCTCGTTGACGGGAGATGATACGGCGACAATATCAGCTGGACAGTGACCACTTCCAAAAAAACTTCCAGTTTAAAGCTGCTCTTGAAACACTATCCAATTTATATCTAATCGGTAGCTTGAAAATAGTATTTTTAAAGATTTACAATGACATGTATTACAGAAAGAAATTTAAAGATTTTTTAAGGACTTAAAAACACGCCACCTCTTTCTTTGATGACTTTAAAATACAGCTTATAAAACCACCAAAATCATCGGTTTACAAGCACATAATGTTTACAAAACAAAAACAAAAAAAAATAGCAACAAAATCTCAACACGTGTATAGTTAATACCTTCAAATAAAAGGTCGATCCCAACCACCAAGCATACATAGCCAACCCTCTGAACACTCTAAAACTCTAAAAAGTTTCCCTAATAGCCAAAAACGCCTGCTGGCATCAGTCACAACAACAACAACAACAAAAAAACTGAAAACACAAATCCCACGATTGTAAATTCTTTAAAATTGTTTATCTCATCGCTGGGATTTTGTAATTTTTTGGCGCATAATTTACATGAGCATTAAAAAAGGAACCTTTGGCCATATTCCGGCGCATCCTCAATGAATGATGAGGCGACGGCACGCGGCGGCAGACCGCAAAAACACCGCCCCCTTACTCCACCCAAAACCCAACTTGCCAACAGGGCAACTATTAAACGCTTAATGGCAATTTCATTGTACATCATATATATATCCGATATCGGCCTCCGGCTATCCAGGATATCCGTTGTCGGCGGACAGTCCCAAGGCCACATGTTTGCCGTGATTACATGAGAGTTGACACGCCGCCTGGTTGGTGTGGACACGTGATCCGGGTCACGTGTCGCCAATTCCACAGGCCCACAGGAGGTTGATGAAAATGAGGATTGGTTGACTAGGTATACTCTATAGATAGTAGATATTATAGAGAAATATTTAAAGAAAATTTTAGAATTTATTTGAATGATTAAAAGGCAAAACTAAAGAAACAAATTATATATTCGAAGAACGAAAAAGTCAATGTTTAAAAGGATAATAAAATATAATGTATCTTTTAACAAAACAAATCAATTTAAGACCTTAAGAGCCTGTCTTAACAATAGATTTTTTTCAATACTTTTTAAAGTAGGATGTTTCTTTATGACAATATATTTATTAAAATATTTTTTTAGAGCATTCCACCATCGTTGTACAAACATCCCAGACTTCATTTTTCATTTTGTAATGTAATCAAATTATGAAAATTATACGAAACCATCTCGAAGTAAGTCAAGTTGGCAACAATTTTGACTGATTGTTTTCGCACAACACCCCCCTGGAGAGATGCAACCCTCCAGGGCCAAAGGCCCCTGGGTAGAAGCCCCGCCGTGATTCACTCGGGGAAGCAACCCCTTTTGTGGGCAAGAGGTGTTCGCCCGGCAAGGCAAACAAATTATATTTAAAGTCCCAGTCCCAGTGGGTGTTTTGCTGCCTCAAACTGCCACGGATCCGGTTCCAATTGGATATCCGTTTGGTGCTCAACCAAGCCCTTGAGTCATCATCATCATCATCTCCAATGGGCTCTGCAGCAGGACCACCCACGAGGCTTTGCTTATTACTTTCGAGGAGGCCTTAAACTCTGGCTGTGTGCCCTTTGGGGTTAAGCTGGGTGTCTTTTCCCCCCGGCAAATGACACATCACGAACTTTTTTAATTTGTTTATGATAATTTACGTATTAAGTAATAGGCCAAGACACGACACGCTGTCATTTATTATTAAAAAGTTTAACAAATGGCAAAAATAGATAATGATAATGACAGTGAAGATGAATTTTAATAAATTAAAAGAGATTTTGTTTCAAGTTTTTTTATTATAGAATCTAATCTAAAATCAAGGCTTGAAATTGAAACATAATCTCTTTAAAATACAATCAACATTTCGAGTCCTTGGGTTGCTTCCCAATGACATTATTTCTCCATAAGCCACAAGGTCTGCAATGCCCGGCAAAGGTAAAGCTTAAACCAACTAAAATCAATCGTAAAATAGTAATAAATATTTATACCTAGGCTATTGTTGGTGTAACACATGTAAAGATTATAAAAATGAATTTTTATTATTGACCGAAGAACACAGGCAGGGCATCCTCTCTCTCTCCCTTATTTTAAAATCAAAAATTGACGATTATGCAAAAATGCGAAATATCTTTATAGCCGGGGCAAAGGGAACGGAGGAAGACACACACATGATTCGGGTTCCTGAGTATGACATTTGTTTTATGCCTCGCTCAGGTTGCGGCGGCATAAAAACCGCAAAAGAAATCCGCAACAGAAGGTAACCTCGGGATACAAAAAAAAAACCTCAACATCAACCTCAAGCTCTGAATTGGGCCTAAAACACATGGGCGAAGTGAAACTGCCACGCGATAAAAGTTAAATATGCAAAGATGGAAATCTATAATTTTTTATTAGCTCCGGATTTCCCTGCCTGCAATGGCGTCTTCCGATTCGCTCCTGTTGGCCACCATTATGTGGCGCTTTTATGCCTCTCAGGCTAATTCGCCCTTTTGGCCCAATTTGCTGCGGTTCTTTTGGCTGTGCAAAATTTTTGCGCAATTTTTACGATTTGCGATTTGCACGAATTATACTGAATGTATACTTCTGTACATTCCCTTTTATAGTTTTACAATATGGCGACCCAGTTGCGGTATCAAAATTGCATTTTTGCCCATGTTTTGATTTCAATTAGGGGTTTATTTAGGAAGGTGAACTGTTACAGGAGAAAGGAGAATATTATTATTAATAATAATGTATTAATAACAATATATACCAAGAGAGAGTAAAGAAAACGGTTTTATTTTAAGAAAATATTGGCTTTCCCTTACTAACCCTTTAGGTAAAGGTTTTATGACCCTCTAAAATATTAACTCAATTTTCAAATCCAATCTAAAACCTATTAATTTTATTTCTATCTACCTTTCATATGTATATCCTTCAGCAACCTATTTGCCGGGCCCAGCTACAAGCTGTTCCAATATTCGGTGCCAGCCAGGAGAACCAGGCGGGATCCAGGCAGGACTCACACCAGGGGCCGCAGCATAGCTCGGGGAATAGTCCAAAGCAACAGGACCAGCATGGATAGCAGCCACTCGAGCAGGACCCACATGATCCGTAACAGGAGCCGGAAATGCAGCGGAATCTTGGCTTGCAGAGGAAACTTGGCTTGCAGGTGAAACTGGCCTTGCAGGGATATCTTGGCATGTATAGGTGTCCGCGCCTTCGGCAGGATGCAACCCGGCGCAATGGTATGCCCATGGCCCCCACGAATTGTGGGGAGTCTTTTTTTAGTGGATAAGGGAGAACTTGGTGGATCACACTCACATATTTTGTTACGTCTCGAAGGTGCTCGATATATTCCGTTTATTTGGCCAAAGCTGATTGCTCCCACCTAAAAGGATCTCAAAACTGGCTAACTAAAACCTTATTTTTGTAATGTTAATAAGGACTTACATTGGACCAACAAACAGAATTATAAAGCCTCGCCCCGAGTGTTTTGTTTTCGGATTTCTAGATAATTTTGAAAAATAAAAGTTGACAACTTACAGAGAGATTTCTATATTTTCAGTAGGTATTTTAAATACTTTTAGGTAATAAATCTCTTTAAAAACTTTTGTAAAAATCCCCAAATCAATTCCATTGTTTAAACTATGTATTTTGACTTTTGAAAAAGGGTTTCTTTTTAATAATTCCCCTTTCCAAATTTTTTACAACCCCATCTGCCTTATTGTAGACCACTTTAGTTAATGGTAAAACGCATAAATGAAATCATAAATAAAAGTCGCAACTTTGATTTACTTGCGCTGACAACAGCACAACATTAAATTAAGTGCATTAAACCCTTAGCATCATCGTCCCCCTGGGTCCAAGGAGCGTCTAACGAAGCGTGAAGCAAGTGGGGATGGGTGGGTTCTCGGGATGGTAAAGTGGAAATTGCGCATTAGCTTCGCCTGCCAGTGGATGCAACCAAAGCGAAAGCACACACACACACACACAGCACAGATACTCAGAGTCCTAGATGTCCTCCAACCTAAAGACGACAGGGAACAAGGTAAACAAAGAGGCGAAGCAATGCAGGACAGAAATCGAAACTCTCACTGAAATTTGAAGGTAATCAAATAGAAGCAACTAATGATTCTATAAGGATTCCAATTAGGAAGCGAAACCAATAACTCCCAGAACCAGCGGGTCTCATGTGTTTTTGGTGGGAATTCTCCAAAGGAAAAGCATAACACTTGGAATATTTTGGAGCCAATAGAACATAAAATATTGTTGGTTAATTATACAATTCTTTTAAGAAATTATTATATATTAAACATAATTTAATCTAAATTAAATATCTAACGGAGGTAAAGAAACTCCTTTAATTTTATAAGTTATTTGAAAAGTTTTCATACAAGAATAGCCACTTGGGAGTTATAAGCAAAATACTTTTAATATTTTTCTACCAATAAATCATAAAATATCTTTGTTTAATTATAAAATATTTTTTTAATATAATGCTTATGCTTTAAAGAAATTGAAGTAATTTAATTAAAGTCCAAAATACTATTTCAAGTGCCACTTCAGGACATTAAAATGACATTCGGCCCGACCCATAAATGCTGCCAATTAAAATCTTATTTTCGCTTATTACATTTTCCCATGACACGCCCCCCCCCCTCCCCTCCCCCCACCTACACAGGTGTGCAGCCCGCCAATAAACACGTCTAAAATTTTTAGCCCAAGAATTTGTCGCCTGGCCTCGCCACCTGTTCCCAAAAAAAGCACACAAAAAATTCGTTTCTTTTCGCTTTTTCCGTTTGGGGTAATTGAATCATTTTAGCGCCATTTATTTTGTTCAGAATTGCAGAGGTTTTTGATGCTGGAAGGGGGGAGAAATGAGGGGGAAATGTTTTTGCCGTAAGCGCGACATTTGTAAAACAATTTCTATTTTGAAAATGAAACAATCGCGGAATGGGCGTGCACGAGTGGGCGGCACATAAATAATAATGCGTTAAATTTATGCGCTGATTAATGTGGAGCAGTCAATCTCCACTAGAGCAAGCTGAGGATTTCACCACCACTTGGAGCAAGTCCTCAGGTGTGACCAAACAGTTGTGGGGGGAGGGGAGGTGTGGAAAAAGGAAATTCTTCAGTTCATATGAATACTCGATTGGTTGCGTTAGAAAAACAAGGAAAAATGAAGGTTCTTAGTGAGAAATCTTTTGGTAAAGTTTTGAATTGTAAATGAGGTACAACAATGGTTCCAATAATAACAACAAATTACAACAATGGTTCCAATGAGTGGTTGCAATAAGGTTTTATTTGATTTTATTTAATATAAGTTGATTTCAAATTAAATGAATTTAGAAAAGATTTAAAGATTTCAATAACAACAACAAATTACAACAATGATTTCAATGAGGGATTGTTATACAGTTTTATTTGATTTTATTTAATATAAGTTGATTTCAAATTAAATGAATTTAGAAAAGATTTAATGATTCCAATAATAACAACAAATTACAACAATGATTTCAATGAGGGGTTTCTTATAAGGTTTTATTTGATTTTATTCGAAATGAATTTAAAAAATTTGAAATTTGATTTCGAGGGAAATGAATTTAGAATAGATTTAATGATTCCAATAACAACAATAAATAACAACAATGATTCCAATATGGGGTTGTTATAAGATTTTATTTAATATAAGTTGATTTCAAGTAAAATGAATTTAAAAAAAGATTTAATTATTCCAATAACAACAACAAATTACAACAATGATTCCAATGAGGGGTTTTTATAAGGTTTTATTTGATTTTATTTAGTTTAAGTTAATTTCAAATGAGTTCCTTTGGATTCTTTTGGCTTATAATTAACAAGTTACTGTTAAGTTAACTTAAATCTATTTAGTACCATTTGTGGTTCTCCTCCTTAACTTGATTTATTTCCCAAACATATCCCCTCTCCTCTTAAGCCAAATCCCATTCAATTAATTGAATGATATCCACTTGCAGTATCCTTCCTTCCTTCCCCCAGAATGAGCAATTCGACATTTCCCCCTAGTGCAAAATACGTAGGCATTTAGCGGAACGTTTATTTCATTATTACGCCTAGGGTAACCCGTAGAGAGCGGAAAAGTCGAATTGAAAAAGTCAAAAAGTTGCTGTTTTCTCCCGTCCTCCCGTCTAGTCACCACCCCCAGTTGTATCTCCATAACTCCCAGAGATCATCGCAGGGGTTGGGACAGCAGCGCATCATCGAGGAACTAAAAACCGGAACGGAAGCCAGAGCAGCGAGAAGAAATGAAGGCAGGAAGTTGGGAAGGATTTTGCCCAACGCAACCACCAAAACCGTAGACAAAAGGCTGACACTTGTGTCCTTCTCCGCCCCACAACAAAGTATATACAACACCACCACCCAGAGACCAAAATCCGAACCCACCTCCCTCAACGCCCTCAAATCACATGCATAAGGTTTTTAAGTTTTGTGCTTTGTCATACAAGTGCGTGGAGGACGATCTGCAGATTCAGTTGTAAAGATATGGTAACAGGCGCGTAATGTGACAGCATTTCCAGCCATGGGCCACGGATGTGGGAGTGGTAGTGAAATGGCAATGGGAATGGGAACGGATATGGAGACGGATATGGATATGGAGATGGAGATGGGTGTTGCTGACATAACGGTGGTACACATGTTTGGGCGTTGCCAGACGGCTGTGGATTGCGGTGTCCCCAGGTTGGCAAAGGATACTAGCGAGGGTCGCTCTGAACTTTTATTGTATTTATTCTCACACATTTGATTGAGTACTTTATTTATTATACGTTTCTTTTTTTTACCCAAGAATATGTCATTTTTTCGTTATGTTTTTTTTTATTATTTTTATATTTTCCAAGGTTTTATAATTTTTTTATGAGGTTTGCAACGCACTAAAAGAGTCAATTTCGCCTATATAAAATATATATATTTTTTATTAGCATCAACAGCCGATTCATTCTAGTCATGTCTGTTGGAAAAAAACGTGTGCTCTTATTTTCAAAATTTTAAATTCAATTTTTAAAAATTACAGTAATTTTAATTTAATTTATGTTAAATTGTAAATAAATGAAGTATTTTTCGATTCACCATAAAAATTTTAATTAAAAAAAAAAATACAATTAAAATAATATTTAAAATTCGTACAAAACAAATTTACTCATTAAACATTTTTTTAAACTTTAAATTAACGCAATGATTTTTAAATAAATAAAAATTGAAAAGATTTAAGAAAAATTTTATTTAATAATTTTGTAGAAGAGATATAATAATCTGGTATAAATACCTTCTCACTCACTAGAATTATCCTTTACTTCTGAAACTCTTGTTCCCGCCCCACCACTGAGCATCAACTCCCCACTCTTTTTGACTGACAAGAGTTTCGCCCGAAAAACCCCAATTACCTCTCACCTCGCCTGTCCATATGATGTGAACCATTTCTGTTGACATTGCCGCCTTGTTTACACGAATTTTGCGCCAAATGTTTAGATATCATTTTGCGTAACCAAAGGGGGGGTTGTAGGAGGGGGCACAATGCAGGCACCGCCAACTAAATGCTGAGTAAATAGTTGCCGGGAATAATTGGAACAGAGAGCTACGTGGGGAGCACTTATTTACCTTCTCCGATATGATATTTGCACGGTTGGGAGAGGGAAGGGGAAGGTGTGCACAGAAATCAATGCAGCAGTTCATTGAGACCTTGAGGAGAAATTTAATTAAAGAACAGGTGACAAAGCCAAAAGGGGCGTTGCTGTGAATTTCTCTCTCATTCTCGGCGAGCGTCATAAATCAAAGTTCCAAGCCGAAGGGGCTGGGGAAAGTGTAGGAGCCAAAGCGACTGCTGCAAGTGTCAGCAACATGTGGCCAAGAACAGGAAAAAATCCAGAAAAATAAAATTAAAAAATAAAGAAAATCACAAGAGAGAGAGAGAAGGAGAGAAAGCGCAGCAGCAATCAAAAAATGTCGCGGACTTTTCTCCGTCTTTTTTCACTTTTGACATGGTCAAGTTTAATTGAAAAAA
>VNJR01011896.1:97305-185747 GCA_008042585.1 Drosophila punjabiensis | reverse complement strand
CATCCAAATTTTCAAAAATTGACAAAAAATTTGATATTTTAAAATTTGAAATTTACAATGCAGATCTTTTAACCTAATAAAAAATAGCATAGAAAAGCATTCCGAATTGAAATTAATGCATTTTTGGCTGAGTTATGATCGATTTTCCTTGCTTTCTTTTAATTTAATTTTTTAAAGAATTTATGACTAAGGCGAAATACCTAGGCCTCACACTGGACAAACGCCTAACCTTCCGAGAACATATTGCCAGAGTCGTCAAAATGTGCAACCTAAAGCGGAACCAATTATTCTGGATGCTAAATAAGAAAAGCAAACTATCTTTTTGTATGCTGAAATATTTTAAGTTGCCTTCTGCTGCTTTTTGTTCGCTTGGTATATAAAATCCAGAAATTAATGATTTTGTACCGAAAATGGCCAGAATTAAGTCTTGTTTTTACCTACAACAACAACAACTCTTTTTCAGCAACAACAATTTGTACAACAACAAGAGACAATAAAATATATTAATTTAGCGGAAAATTTTGAATTTGATTTTAAAATGAGGATAAGTTCTCGCCATGTAGATTTTCTTTGCTCTGCTGCTCTGAAGGAAATCAAACTGTGGCAAGCCAAATTTTCTACATTCCTTCCATTTGTAGTTGGATCTTTGGGAATCGATTTATTTCGGTTAAATAACAAATTTCGACGTGAAGCGTAGATTATTTGCGGATTTTCCTAAATAAACATGATTTCTTAAGACAAATGAATAATTTTTTAAGATTATTTATACTCTTAAAGGTCAGAAACAACTCTTTTACTGCTTTGCAAACTTATAACTTAAATTATAATACTCTGCAAGGGTATACAAATTATTACAAATTGAATTCTAGCTTCAATTATTCAGCAAATGCGAGTCCCCGATTTCTTAATAGTTTATTCAGTTTCAATTTCAGCAATTGCTCCTGCCATTTACCCAAAATGGAACAGCCATCAATGCCTTGTCTTGCTCATTTTGACTTTTTAATAACATTAATTAAAAGTCTACAACTCCCCCCCGACGGCTCTTGTTCTCTGTTGGTCCGGCCACGAGTCCGGCGAGACTTCCGTTCGCTGAGCAAACAAAGGTAGCGGCTTCGTGGAAGGCAAAAGTGGACAAAAAATTGGCACAGCTCGAAGGTTGCATACCCTTTCGGGCTGTAGGATACCGTGAGTCCAGGAAGAGGGTGTGCCACGACAATAAGTTTAATGGAAAGTCGCTTTAAATATTATTTAAGCTGTCTGCTGGAACCAGTTCTAACAGAACTATGACTTACTTACCTAAAGATAAACCCTAGTGACAGTTAAGTTTCCTTCTCTCAGTGTAGGCAAAAGCATGGCCAAAATCAGAAACAAGGCGGGAAAGCGAAGGACCAGAACTGAAACAACCAAATATTAATGAATGGGCAAATAAGGCGACGAGAGCTCCGCCTAACCGGCGCGAGTCGGGCCAACCCATTCATTACCTTCCAGGACACTTAGCTCGCACCCGAACCCCGCTCTCCGGCAGCTCGGCACGTCTTTCATGCCGCCTTGGCTCGCTTATGTAACGGTATAAATTTCTAGTTAATTAATCACCTTTCGCTTTGTTTATGGCTAATTTAATTAATTTTATGTCTTTTATTGTTTCTTGTTGCCGCTCGGACCCATTCCCCGGAGAGGTCGGCTACGGACACGGATGTGGATGCGGATGTTGAGGTGGAAGTGAAGGTGGAAGTGGAAGCGGATGCCAAGGATTTGAAAGGGAAATGGAAATGGAAAAGGAATAAAAATAAGAATTGAGCATGAGTTGAAGAGGGACTTAGGAATGGGGATCAAGCGGGGGGTGGCCAAACTCTTCGGGAACTCTTCGAAATAGTCGAAAAATTATTCATTAACCCTGAGCTGGCCTTTGTTTATTATTCCTGTTAACTGAGATGCGATATGGGTTAAGTTTTCAGGGAATTTTAGAAGATTTGAGGTGGTTTTGCTTTGATTAACTTAAGAGCTTTTATATAACCTTGCCGCCAAAAAGCAAAGAATTCCATCAGTTTAAAATTATTTAATTTAAATTATTTCTGAAACAAACTCTACTAAGAGACAACTTATTTCATTGACTACCAATGCCACATGCCACTTGCCACTTGCTATTTGCTATTTGCCTGTTGATGAACTCACACGACCCGCACAGTGGTGACCAGCGGAACTCTCAGGTTTTTACCTTTCGCCCTGGCCCTGGGTCTGGGTCTGGGCCTGGCCAACGACCGGGCTCTTTGTGTTGGCCAGATGTGCCGCCGGGCCACTTGGTTATATGTTTTCTGTTTTCTGTTTTCTGACTCAAGATGACTTGCAGTTGCACTCGCTGGCAGCTTTCCTCCGACTCGTCTTCGCCTTGGTTTGTATACATATTTATTTATTTATTGTTTAAAGCATAAAGTACAATACAATGTAATAATAAATTAATTATTTACTTTAAATATTTTTTATACACGAGCTGCTGGGGCATGAAAGGCGCCTTTCACGCCACGGGGTGGCCTCGTGCCCCCCCGTCCATGGTAGCTTCTTTGTTCTCTTTGTGTGTGTGTTTTGTGTGTGATTGTGATTGTGATTGTGACGTGATGATCTGTGATTTGGTGACGGATCTCTCCCTCCCGGCCCCTGGACTTTCACTTTATGGCAACTGGGGGGCGGGCGGGGTGGAGATGCGCGGATGAGGCAGCAATAAATAGGTTCAAGCGGCGCTGATGAGTTCGATGCTAACTAGTTAGTGACTGACTAATGCTTGGCCTCCTCCTCGTTGACCACGATGGGCTCGATCTCCTTGACCTCGGCGGGCGTCTCCTCCTCGTTCTCGCCGTTCTCGGGCAGCACGCGCACCTCTACGCGGGTCGACGAGCTGGCTGACTGCTCCTCCTGCTCCTCCTCGTGGTCATCCGCCTGCTGCTGGTCCTCCTGCTGATCGTGATCGTCTGAGCGACTCTGGGCCTTGTGGTTCTGGGGCAGACCCTGCTGCTGCTGCTGCTGGGGCTGCTCGATGGCCGTGAGGATGGACTGCAGCAGGCCTTGGGAAAGGATCTCCTCGTGGTTGGCATCACCGCTCGCCACACCGGGGGCATTGTTCAGGGATCCGCCAAACTGCACCTGGAAGTTCTGGGTAGGGTGCTGGCCGTTGCCCAGCTGGATGCTCTGCGACTTCTGGGCGGAGAGGACATCGAGTCCGTCCAAACCGGGCAGCTGCTGGGGATCGGTGCCGTCGGGCAGGGCGGCCACAGCGTTCTTCTGTGAGGCGTAGCCGGTGTGATCGAAGCTGTCAATATCGTTGCCGGATGGCGGAGGTCCGTAGCTGTCGGCCGGACCCGAGACCAGCTGCTGGGTGTGTTGTTCCGCCACTGGAATGCTCTGGGCGATGGCATTGTAGGCTCCCGAAGAGGCAGCCGACACGCTGCCAAACTGCTGCTGGATCTGCTGCTGCTGCTGCTGCTGCTGCACCTGGTAGCCGCTGCTGCTCACCACATTGGGTCCGTGGCCGCAGTCGTGGACGATGATGGGCTGGGGTTGCTGCTGCTGCTGGAAGGGCAGCTGGCTGAAGCGGGGCGCCTGCTGGGGCAGGGGCAGACCCTGGGCATGGAACTGGGAGGCGCTGTAGCTGTTCTCCGCGTGGTGGTGGTGCTGCTGCTGCTGTTGCTGGAAGAAGACTGGCGGCGGAGGAGCGGCTGGCAGGTACTGCTGGGTGGGCGGTGGCGGCGGTCCCAGGGGACGCACATTGGCCACTGGCGGTGGTGGAGGAGGCAGGTACTGGGTCTCCGGGGGTCCGAACTGCTGCTTTTGGTGTCCGAAGGCGGGTCCTGGCTGCGGTGCCGGCAGCTGCTGCTGCAGGATCACCTGCTGGGCCTGAGGCGGTGGTGGTGGAGGTTGGTAGAGAGCCTGAGGAGCGGGCAAAGCTGGTGGGGATCCCGCCAGAGCTATTTCGTTGGCAGCGGGGGGAATGTAGGTGGCTGGCTGCTGGGGCGGCTTCACTCCAAACTGATCCAGATGCTGCACCGTGGCTCCGATGGACTCAAGCAGACCGACGGGCACGGGCGGGCGGTAGGCCACCGGCTTGTTGGGCTGACCAGCTCCGTGCTGGGGGAAGGGCTGTGGGTTTCCGGAGGGCGGCGGTCCGTACTGGATGTTCACGTTGGACTGCGACTGCGAGTGGGAGTGGGAGTGCGAGGAGTGGCTGCCGTGGCTGCTGCTGGTCAGAGCCGCGAACTGGGGCGGTGGCGGCGGGGGTCCATAGTTGCCGCTGGGTGGTGGCGGCGGTGGTCCGTAGTTACCACTGGGAGGCGGTGGCGGGGGTCCGTAGTTACCGCCCTGCGGTCCGGAGTGGCCAATGGTCTGGTACTTCTGCGCGTGCACCGATCGGGGATCGAAGGAGTCCAATGGCGGCTTGGAGTACGAGTCATCCAGGGAGCCAATGGCGGCCTGTACATTTTTTAATTTTATTAATTTTTAAATAAATAATTAATTAATTCTCAGACCCACCTGCAGAGTTTCCGTTTCGATGGAGTTACCACCTGGTCCGGTGATCACCTGGGCACCATCGTTGCCGCCCTGAAGGGCCACGGCCACGAGCTGCTCGTCCGAGAGTCCGTCAATGATGCTGCCACCAGCTCCTGAGCCTCCCGAGGATCCTCCCACGCTGTACTGGGTTCCAAAGCCACCGCCGCCATGTCCCTGGGCCACCTGGCTGTAGCCACCTTGGGTCTCAATGTGATTCTGCTCCACGTAGGCGCCAATCGGAGCCGGGATCGGTTTCCAGCCGTCGCAGGCCGTGTGGAAGGGCGCCTGGGATCCGCTCACGCTGTGCGTGTGTCCTGAAGCGTCAATCTGGATCTGCACCTGCTTCACTGGCCCCGGGCCACTGGGTCCCGGTCCCGAGGGTCCGCCATGGTGGTGTCCTCCCTGCAGAATGATGGTAGTGGCCGGCGGCGGAGGTCCTGGCAGGGACACGGGCAGTGGCGGTGGGCCATAGTTCGGCGGCGGAGCGTCATAGATGGGCTTGGGAGGCAGGTTCAGTGGTCCGGACGCTGGTGGTCCATACGAGGTGGCCGGCTGGTGGGCGGGTTTGAACAGGGGAGCGGCATGCGGCGAGGGCAGCAGCTGGGGAGGCGGCGGCGGAGGTCCGTACTGGGGCTTCGGGGGTCCGTACTGCGAAGCCGGACGGTGCTGGATCTTCTGCGGTGGCGGAGGGCCATACTGCGGAGGAGGAGGTCCATACTGGGGGGCAGGCTGGGGAGGAGGTCCATACTGAGGGGCAGGCTGAGGCGGAGGTCCGTACTGGGGGGCAGGCTTGGGCGGGGGTCCGTACTGGGGAGCGGGCTTGTGCTGGATGTGGGGCGGGCCGTAGAAGGGCTTGGGCACACCGAAGTGTGTCTTGATCTGCTCGTGCAGGGAGCTGCCGCCTCCACCACCTCCGCCTCCTCCCAGGAAGTTGAGCTTGGGCGGGCCGTACTTGAGGGCCGGGGGACCGTACTCCCGGAAGGGTATCTGCTGCGGCACACCGTACTCCCTGTGGGGCACGTGCTGCGGCGGCGGTCCGTACTGGGGAGCGGGGCGCGGCGGCGGCCCGTAGGTGTCGAGTCCTGCCTCACGGCGCTTCAGCTCCTTGCCACTGAGCACCGCCTGGGCGGCGCAGAAGCAGAGCGTGGCCAGCAATGTCACACGGAGCAGCATCTGGGGGAGATCGGGGAAAAAAGAAAGAGGTTTAAGATTAGGTTTCAGCATTGAAAGTGGTTAAGGCTAGCTTAGAGATATCTCGAAATAACTTTCTGGAAATCGGAGCAATCACTATCCCCCGAAACGAGGCTATCTCTGGCTTCCGTCCATCATCGGCGGTTGGCCTGGCCTTAACCCTTCAACAGACCCCTTCATTTGTCAGCTGTCTCGGCGACCTTTTTGTGACCGCCGGCAACTTGTCAGCCTGTCAAGGCGAGGCAGGGTCGGATCACGGGTCAGAGGTCCTCGGTTTATTCGTTGGCTTTGTCAGGTGTCGTTTTCAACCACTGATGGAGTGTGTGTGTATCTGTGTGTGTGGCCATAATCTGCGCTAATTTGCCAACTTGCAACCCAGCAGCCTCAATTTTCTGGCCTGGCCAACACTAAACAGCAAACTCACGGCTCAAATAATCTTTAATTGGGGTTGAGACAAGCATTTAAGTGTTACTTTATTCGTTGATATTAATTTTGATACAAAAATTATAAAGGGAAGCCTTCATAAAGTGAATTTCTTGCTTAATAATTGGATTCCCTTTGAATGAGAATATTTTTTATAATAATTTATCAATTGAATTTAAGTTAAATGTTTGCTTTCTTTCAAGTGAGTTTTTAAAACTTTTTTATTACAATTAAAATGTAATTATTGCTGATTTTGTAGACTTGACTTTACTCAATTTTAGGCTTCTTAAGACTTAGTTGATGCTTAAACAAACTTTTAGTAATTATTTGTACACAAGGTGAAAAGGTTACCAAAATGCCTCGAAATTATTGTATCAATTTCATTGATTATCAAACCAATTAAAACCTATATTATTGGCTTATAAAACTCCTTATTATCTCTCTTATTATTTCATCTAAGATGTCGGAAATCATTGCACTTAAGTAAGAATTAAACATTTAAGAATTTATTTGTACAAAATGTGACAAGGCCACCAATGGAGTTTATTAAAACCAAGAGACCACGAAATGCCTTGCATTTATTCCATCAATTTCTTTGATTATAAAACTTTAATTAGTTTAAGCTAGCAAAACTCCCAATTATTATTATTATTATTTCATCAAAATAAGATGTCAGATGTTGCATGTTTTTGGCCTAAAATAGAGCCATTAAGAGCTGGCCTGTTGCGTGGTGTAATTGGCACTCTCCGCGTGGTGGTATTACGCTCTAATTAAAGCATAACCCGGCCGGCGATGCAGACGTCATTAGCCATCAGCGTCGTCGATGATATACACGGCTACCGACATGGCCATCGTCGTGGACGGAGTGGATGTCACCGCAGCTCCGACAACTCGTCATGATCATCAATAATTCAGTAAGTCAGTCGGCCGGCGATTCGTGCCGGCGAAATACAGACCGAAATGGCCAAAAACAAAGGCACTGAAAGCAGTTTAATTGACTTTTGCGAGTTTGTTTAACAACAAATAAGCCACTCAAGAGTGGCCGAAAGCATATCAGCCGGCGCTTCTTTCAAAATTCCGCTCACAACGCGCTGAGCTGCGAATTAGCCGCGAAAAAGCGACCGCAGAAGGTGACGAACTCGGAATGCCCTTACGTAACGCCAGTGATCGGAGTGTTGTGACGCAAGAGGTGAAGGTAGATTTTTGTCGTTTACGAGATGAGAGTTAAATTATGACATCTCTGAGGGATTAATCATCATATTGCAAAATATATATTATTTCGGCAGAGAGTTACTCTATATATTTCTTTTAACTTTGTCTATAGACTATTACTACACCATTATTCCCCCGTCACAGAGAATACAAACTAAGTATTATCTCCATTGAGTTATTGTGTCTCTTGGCCAGGTTTGTGCGCCCATCTTCAGGTCTTTCCCCCATTGCGCAACGGCGGCTATCGGGGATCTTTCGAAATTGTAGAAAAGTGGAAAAGTGCAGCTCATTGGCTGGCGATGCGCATTGAATACTGGCCTTACAATGGCCCGCAAAAGATGTTACTGCTCGTTTTTTTTTTTTTTTTAACTTTTTTTTTAGCCAACACTCTTTGGCTTTTGGCCAGCGGCGGCGTTAAGATGTCATAAGCGGAGCCCTGGAGAAGAAGCGGCATTTTGAGAGACGAAGGGGGAGAGCCGAAAAGTGAACTTTCACTTTGCGCCGTGTATATTTGTATCTTTGTATCTTCGTATCTCGCCGCTACACGCATCTCCCTGGCTCTCTCAGGCGGGGATGAGTAGGTGTCATAAATGTTGGCAGTGAAATTATGCGCCGCATAATGAAAATACATTATAAAAGAAATGGCAAACAATTAAAAGGTGCGGGCAGGGCCGGGCAAGGTGTTGTGCCTCCCGTGCCTCCGTGCCTCTGTACCTTGGTGCCTCTGTGCCCCATTGTCTCAGTGAACCGTGTGAAGTGACCCGGATGTGGCCAGCATTGGCTCAAAATCTCATTGAGCTGCCTGTTTGAACAGTTGTGCTCAAGATAATAGCAATGTCTTTTGGGTTAAAAGCTAACAGGGGATCTAACTTATTACCTCCTGTAATGTATATTATTTGAGGTTCTGTTTGGTCTTGGATAAATCTACAAGATATCCATCTATCTATGATAATAATGATAATAATGAACTTAATAACTCGATGCTTGCTGTACTATATGCTTTTATTTACAACACCTGCTCCCCTGTTACCTGTTACCGGTCACAGTTCACTCTGAGGGCCTTCGCTTTCTTCGTTCGACTGGCGTTCGATTTCTGTTCATTAGCATAGGCCACAAATATTTGTTATTGATGCTAAACAATTGACAGCAATGGCAGAGCAGACAGACAACGGCAGCGGCAAACAAATGAGCGGCAACGGCGGCGGCGGCAGAAAAACAAATAAACAAATAAACATATAAACATACAAATGGCCGGCGAAACTTTCACTCTCTCTCTCTCTGGCTAAGAAAACGCAAATTTAATTCAAAGATGAACGACACACAAAGGCCGAGGAGGTTTAAGGACTAAGGACCGGGTCAAAGGGTTGCCCGGGAGACATATCCCTGCGTGCTGCAAAGTTTTAGCCACAGCTGGCTCCCATGACCGGGCCCCAAAAGTCGAGAATCGTAATCTGCGTTAATTAAATTTCCCTTCAGCCCCCCAAAGAATGCGAAATTATTTATGAATCAATTTCGATAATGAATAAATTAAATCTGCAGACAGTGGAATGGCCTGGCCTGGGCCCCATGCCGGCATTTTCGGCTTCGACATTGCCAGCGAATGAATAATCCTTAGCAGGATTCCCGTACATTTTCGGGTCCTGCATCAATTTTCATTAGGATTTCCGGGGGAAAAACCCTCATCAATTAGTTTTTTTTTGTGGGATAAGGTTTGTATCCCAAGGTCACAGGGTCAAGGCTTAACCCATATAGAGATATATCGAAATTTAATTTAATATTCTCTGAGGTTTCAAGTTTAGTCTTTTTAATAAATATTTAACAGGAAGTCAGGGGTAGTTTCACTATCAAAGGATATTAGATATCAATGATATCAGTTTTTAGTCTCCCTATAAAGACATTGTATTCTCAAAACCTTGGTTAATCATTTCCTTCTACTAATATCCTTTTTCAAAACTGGGTTTTTTCTTTTGCTTATTAATTCCAGACTTGAAAAGTCCCATCTATTCATATTTTTCACTTGTAATTTCCTTGGATTCTTTTATATCATTTTTCTCGTTGCCTAATTGGCCGCCGTTTTAATCCTTTTTGCACTCGAGTCCAATTAGGAAGCAGTTCTTTACCATGCCAGCAGCTGGTGTGTTTCTTATCGTTATCCTCGGCACACTCGGAGAGCACTCGAAAAAAATGCGTAACAAGCACACAGGACTCACAAAGACAAAAATATATAAAATAAATAAATAAATACAGAGACGCGGACACGCGGTTAAGGTTCAATTTCGATTTCGATTTCGATCAAGTTCGAATAACGGTCCGGGGGGCGGGCGATCGGTTCGGATCTCGCGACGTCCGCTGCTCGTCACTCGCGAGTTGAAAATGCTGCCGCTGCGATGATAACGCGAGCTCATATAGGTAATACCCGGCGCCGGCGTCGCTGCTGCTGCACAGCGTCGCAGATCCGCAGCTGCGCAGCCGCAGAGATGCGCCGAGTTCGAAACCGAAACCGAAACCGAAACCGAAACCCAGACCGAATCCCAATCCAAAACCGAATCGGAGTCTGGGTCCGAGTTCGAATCGGAATCCCAGGCCCAAGACCAATCTCAGGCGAAACAGAAAGTGAAGAAATTTCGTAAATGTTAAAGCCAAAAAAATAAAAACCAAAAAAACAACCGAATGGGCAAGTGCTCGCGCCAAAAGGGTCGCAGCTGCGGAGAGAGTTCGAGAGCGACCAGTTTTGCAAGGTTTCCACAACGATGCTCCTCACCCTTTGGCAGCCTTGGATCGAGGATATCCCCGAGTTTTGGGATCAGAGTGCGGAGTGCCGAGCCTTGAACGCTTAATGGCTTTCCAAGACCAAGTCAAGGGGCAGCCAGCCAGGAAATGTTTATGAAAAATCAAATGTCAGCAAAGTACTTAAAAATATTGTAATATATATGATTTAGAGTAAAAAAAGAAGTCAGTAAATAAGTTTAATGAATCTAACACAAATACCTATTGGTATTAAAATATATAAAGAAATTTTGATCAAGGTTTTTATAGGTTTTAGGCACAAAACTGGTGTAGAAGAAATAGGAAAACATTATACTTAAAACATATTCAATTCATACATATAATATAATATTATATATTATAGTTTTAATAATTTAATAATAAATTATATATTTAATATTTTAATAATATATAAATGATATAATTAATATTCTCTTTCTTTTTTCTTCAAAATAGTAGTATATAATATTAACTTTCTTAACAGCTTATTATAAAATTATAGTTTCGACTTTGTAGAAAATATATTAAGAAAAATAACTAAATTTAAAGTATTTATTGGCCTATCTAAAGCTTAAAATTACTTTTAAACTAAAAACATAGATAGGCTTTAGAGCCATAACATTTTAAAGTAACTCTTAAAAGAAATAACTTTAATAATCCAAACTCTTCCCCGCTTAAATGTATTTAAAACCTTTTCAATCAAAACTAATGCAACAACTTTATTTATTTGCAAACTTTAACTAAAACTCACTCACTTCCACTTCCCCCCACAAACAAAAAAAAAGCACCACTTAATACCTGCTTATTTCAGCATGCTTTCTACCCCTTAATGATATAGAATTAATTTTATGGCAGCCACTTCTACGGCCTTCACATAATTTCCCACACACATTACTCAACATGCCGCGCTTTGCCTCGATGCGAGTCAAAGCTGATTTTCTGGGCCACCGAGCCGGCCAATATTCATGAGTGGCTTCAATGGGCCAAACTGTCAGTAGAACAGTGTCAACACACACACTTGCCACAATGTCCGATATAGCCCCCGGTTTTTGGTTTTTGGTTTTCTGTTTTCGATTTTGGGTTTTCTGTTTTCGATTTCTGCTTCTTCCACACACACAAAGTTGAGTCATAAAAGAGGCTCTACCTCTTCCCGCACTTCGGAGATCAAGTTTTCCTCCCGCGACAGCCTTCGCGTGACTCGATTTCGCTTTCATTTGCATTTCTTGGGCCAAGTCTCTCTTTCTCCCAGTCTCTGGCTATGTGTTGACGGTGGTGGCATCATCATCATCATCATCATCATCATCAGCAACATCTTCGTCATCCTCATTGTCATTGGTTGCAGCCCCGACCTCAGCTTCATCATGATCATCGCAGACTTTCCAGACAGCCAAAAAAAACGGGAAAGTAACCTGCATAGGAATCTGCTCCTTCTGCCTTCAGCAGCACCGAATTCCCAAATACCCTTGGCTTTTTCCCACCAAAATGAAGATTATATAACAATTAAGCCAAGCTGATGAGTGGCACAACTCTCTGCGAGGGTATTGACGAGAAAATAAACGCCGCAGGCTGGTCATTTGGTGACCCTCTTCCCTCCTGGCCAGGTTACTTCACTGCTGCTGATGCTGCTGCTGCGGCCAAGTTTGGACTTCCTGGCTGTTGCATCTTGTGACCAGTCGCACTGGCAACTGGTGGCTAGGAACAGCAACAGCAGCATCAGCAGCAACAACAGCAGCAGCAACAGCAACTAGCAACCAGCAGCATGCAACTTAAGTGGCAATATTTATCCGCCGCATCTGTTGTCCGTCGCCTTGCCTTTGTCATTACAAATTTACAAAAAAATATCTCTCTGCCTTACCTTACCTACATCTGTACATAATATATCTGTACATAAGTATCTCTATACATACACATATCTATCGTCACTCGCCGGACTTTGTTTTCATTCATTTTTGGTCGCTCGCAATTATTTGCGCTTTTACTTCCTCGAGTCGCCAGAGTCTCCCTTCCCTTCGCTTTGCTTCGTCTTAAATCTGACTGGTTGCATCGCCAAAGGGCCTTCAGCTTCAGATGGTGATAAGAGTCCAAAATCCAAAAAGGAAAGAAGTCAATCCGCCGGCAGACATTCGTAAGACCAGCTGGCACTTTCCTTGGCCAGCAGACGATCGTTACTTGAGTTACTTTTTCGTATAATGGGAAAAACTCTATTAAATTTTATTGAAAATAAAAACAAGTCTAGTCGGGTTATATATATATATATATATTATATAGAAAATAAATTGAAGGACTAGGCAGTCGGTTTTATTATAGAAATATGTAGGCTGCTTTCCTTCCCCCACAACAACTCTTCATTAATAAAAATTTTGCTTTTTGTGGGAATATATTTCAAATTGAATTTATAAACAGAATTCTAAGCTTGAAATGATAAATTGAAAAATGCCAGTCTTCAATTTTGAGCTTTTAATTCGATTAAAAAATGGTCAAGACAATCTTTCCTCATTTTATTAGACTCTTTGGTATTTATGAAGCCATAAAAAACACTTTATGACCCAGCTTCAACTCTTGAAACAATGCCTTATAGCTGAATTCATGGATAATATATGATCTGAAAAATGTAGAAATCTCACTATGAAGTGCTATGTAAGTGTGGTTTATTCGGGACTATCCCAACTATTTGTGTTGATATAATATTACAACATTCAGCGACTTTCAACATAATTTACTTTTGAAAGCAATCTGTGATTTTTCCCAATAAATCAAATAGTATTTGCCTGTTAAGTTGCCTATATTTGCAGCTATTTTTGAGGTACAGTAAAGCCTCTACAGCATGCACTCAATAACCTGATCCGAGGCAGGTCCCAATTCGACACGCACAAAACAATTGAGAAAATATTTAAAGAAGTGAAATTGCATTCCAACGGCATGAGGTGGTTTTCTGCTGAGCTGAAGCTGAGCCCAAGCTGAAGTTGAAGCTGAAGCTGAAGCTGGTGCTGGTCTCTTTTTTTCTTATTTGTTTATTTTATTTATTTATTTTTGTAGCTGCTGCGCCCTGGCCTCGCCCACATTCGGCGGCGAGAGAGAAAGAGAGAGAGCAGAGAGGCCCTTGACGCGACGCGTTTTCAGGTGAAGTCGCGCAATTATGCGGGTCCAGTCTCAGTCCCAGTCCATCTCCCTCTCTCTCTCTCTCTCTCTCTCTCTCTCGCAGTCTCTGTCTCTTTCTCAGCATCGTAGCCGCCGCTTTATATAATGACGCAGGTATTACGCAATCCGCTTTCTTCTGCCGCAAGGCGCACAGTGCGTCGAATTGCTGTGAAGACGCCACAAAGCGATCTCGCAGGTGCCGCGAGGTACTTAATAATGATTTCTTTAGTGGAAAAAATAACTAATAAGTTGCAGGTTGAATTTATTATATAAATATTTATTTTGTTATAAATAATATATAAATAGTTATTATATTATTTATTATATTTACAATTTATTATATTTACATACAAATATTTAAAATATTATTTATAATATTTCATAAACTTTTGAAAGCATTTTGTTCTTTAGTTACAAAAGTAATAGATAGTTTCTTAGCTTTTACAGCTTCAAAATTAGTTTAGTTTTTGGCTTTTGCTGATTTAATTTAAATTTATATTTAAATATTAATTTTCACCAAATAAATAATAAGTTGTAAGATAATAAGTATTAATTCTGTAAGATTTGTCCACCTTATCTTTATGGAAAATAATTACACAAACTCTGAAACACCAAAAACTATGAAATTGGCGCCCAATGAGTCACCATCTGCACAGTGGGCCAAAACGTGATATAAAACAAAAATAAAAAAAAGGTATATACAAAATTAAACTGTCTTTGTAATACTTTAAAGGAGCAATGCATACACAACAGTGTTAGAAAAATATTTTAAAGAATGTTTTGTTCACTCTTACACTGATAAAAATATCTTTAATCAAGATTTGTTGCATTCTTAAAATAAAATCTTAACTTGAGACCCAAAATTTTAATAATAGACTGAAAATTCTAGAAATACGAATTTTTAGCCTTCAATTCTTTCTTAAAAAGTCATGAAAAATGAGCAAAAATCGTTAACTTTTTTGATCAGTGTATTAACCACACACCACTGAAAATCACATAAAACCACAGTGAGATTTAATCCAAACTTTTTGGCCTGCATTACCGCCACTGTGGGCGAGGGCTCCGTGCCCGTGCTGCGTGCTCGGTGCTCCGTGCTCCAAAAAGCATCGATTGCCGAGCACAATTGTCATTTCTATTGGCATTGCCCCGCTTTCACAACTGGGCTTTGGTACTTCCCCTGCCTCTGGGCCTGTTTATTTCAGTTGCTGCTATTAGTTTTGCGCCCGAGTCTCGCAATTCGCTTTAATTAATGCTAATTAAATGCGCTTATCGCCGCGCGGCGGCTTATCAGCCAGCGCCCAGCCCTGCGCCTCGTTCCAGAGACTTGCCCCGACTGGCTGCGACTTCCCCCACTTCCGAGCTGCTAATACGGATTCCGAAACCCCATTGCCGCATGCCTTTCGAACGCTTAATTTTATGTTAATCAGCCGCCGCCTTCGTCTCAGCCTCTGACTGTGGCTCCTCCTCTGGTGGCAGCTCCTCTTCAGGCAGCAGCTCCTCCTCTGGCAGCAGCTCCTCCTCCTTCCATCGGTGCTAATGCAAATGAGACTACTCCCCGGATTTCCACCTCTGCGCCCATTTTCATTCATATTCGTTTTTGGGACAATCAAAAACGCAATGCAGAATAGAAAATTCATAAATATGTTTATGTCAGTCTCAGCAGTTGGGGACCAAGAGCCACTTGCTGTAGGATTAGGGTGTTCCCTGGGAGAAGCTCTTGAAAAATACCACGACTTTAAGGTATAATTAAGAATTAAATATTCTGATGTAGAGATATAACTTTGATAATATAAAATAATATGATACGTTTTCTTAAATACAAAGCAGTTAATTCTCCTTTATCATCTATTATTTTATGATAATTATGATAGTTAAGTCCAGTAATAACTTGTGGTTACTGACAACCTGTTTTCACATTAACTATAGAATAACCATCAGGACCAGACAGACACACAATAATTGAGGCTCTCGAGACTCTTGAGACCCTTGAGGCTCTTGAGAACCTGACCTATTGATCCACCTTGTCCTGCCCAGGGAACATCCAGTATTTATGGATCGCATAGTTAACTCACACATCCCAGAACATCCTACAGCTCTTCCTACATAAATATCTCGTTTATTAACTTTGAATTTCGGGCGCTATGTTGGCGCTGTCAACATTTGCCATTTCAATTTGGGCGCACGCATCTCATTTGCATTCCCAATAATGCTCCGAGTCGGGGTCGAGGGGTGCTGAGCTGTGCTGGGTTCTCGGTCGGATTCCTCATTACGACACTTGAGTGGAGGTGGAGCTGGGAGCTGGAGGCGGAGCTAAAGGTGGCTCCAGATCCAGCACAGACTTACACACATTTCCCAGGCATCTTTAGGCTGTTGCAGATTTATGTTGCGTTGCTGTCTCGGCCATAAATTACCATATTAATAGCTGGAGAGGTGTTTAACGCGGAAGCGAATGCCACCAGCCCCAAAAATTATAAATGTACGGCTCGAAACTGAAACTCAAAAACCGAAAACCAAAAACCAAAGATCCAAAAGTCGAAACAGCCCAGACGGGACGGGATTATGCAGACGCTGCCCATCTCGCCCAAGAAACACACATCGCACATATCGCTCCATTGACTGACTGACTGCGCGTTGGCCAAAAACGAAAAGAAATGAAATAAAAACAACATTTGCCATAACGTACAGCAAGTGTTGGCCCTCCGCCACTTTCACCCATTGCACAAAATGTGGCCAACTGTCGAGATCGTACAGTGAAAGCTCCCTCGGATGGACGGAAGGGCGGACATCGAAGTTTATCCCATTTTTTTGACAACTTGACAAACAGGACAAAACAACAGAGACAGCAAACAGGAAACTTTGGGAAAGGAATATAATCTTTTGTTTTAAATTAATATACAAATTGGATAAATAGGTTATAATATAAATAGAATTTCTACAATATTTTGGGAAGAGAAGGAAATAAAATAAAATGTAGGTAAATAGGTTATTAAATAAATAATATTTTTTTAATATTTTTAAAACACAGAAGCGTATTGTTAAATGCTTAAAAAGTGTTTGCAGATTCCTTTGTTATTTTATAATTCTGTGGAAATAATTAAGCAATAAAGAATTAAAATATATACAATATTTTATGACAGACTTATAAATGTACAAGTATAAGGGAATTTTAGACTGAAAGTATTTAAAAAAGGACTTAGCTCTTTCAAAAATATTTTTAAAAATATGTTACTGCCGCAACAATGTTTCTTTAAAGTAAGAATTTTTAAAGAAAACATATAAAGTTATAAATTCTTAATAAACAATAATCATTTGACATTTTATCGATTACATTCTTTAACATTTAGTTCTAATATTCTGTTATTATATATATCCAAAAACCATATATTTTCTGCCTTTAAATAATATTAATTTCACTATCAAAATCCCTCATATTTTCAGACAGTTTTATATTTTCAGTATCTGGTGCATTTTTTAATGTTTTTTTTTAAACCTTTGCCTTTGCTTACCGCAAATAAACAAATAAAGGCTAGTCGAATGCAAAAAGGGTCCAAAAACTACAAAAATTGTCGCCACTAGAGTGTCTGTAGTTTTCCGGGTTCGGGATTCGACTCGCTTATGTCATCGGGAGTACGGACCAGCCTGTCATCTGCAATCGTTAATCACTTGTGCACCAGCCCCTACGCCAGGTAGCCAGGTAGCCAGCCTGCTGAGGCCCACAATTCCGCCGTGAGCCGTGTTTTCCATTTCATTTCGAGGCATGTGTTCAATTAACTTTCACTGTTCATCGCTCACCGTTCCCTGTTCCCTGCTCCCTGTTCACTGCTCCCTCTTCACTGCTCCCTGTTCACTGTTCACTGTTGACTGCCTGCCGCTGAGTGGCCAACGCCTCGCGGCGCCCTTCGCGGGTTCTCGCCTTCCGCGCGTCGCGACTCAAGCTAATTTCATTGCACGCCTCACTTTCGATTATCGCCAAAGACACTGAGAGAAAAGTGTGATCACATGACAAATAATTCGATAGGTTATGAAAATCGAAATTAATTTAAGATATTTTTTGGAATATTCTATTTGGAATTTGAAGTGATTTTAATCAGGAGTTGGAATGTATCTGACTTTTGACAAATGCTTTCAAATACTAGAACAAGTGGCTTAAATTCGCATTTTTAAAATCGATATTTTTTAACGACGATTTTCTTAAGAAATCTGAATTTTAGAAATGTCAGAGCTAAGTCAAAAATTCACTAATTTTAATTCAGAAAACTTACCTATGCTAGTTTTGGTAAATTAAAAAATCTGCATTATAGATTTAAAACTTGAAAATATTTGATTTTTTGTGATTTTTTTAAATTTTATCGATTTAAACCCTTATACAATTAAAAAAAATGGAGTAGTTTTTTTTCACCCAAACATGGCTAGATCAACTCGGCTGTTAATGCTGATGAAGAATATATATACTTTATAGTGTCGGCAATCCTTCCTTCTTCACTGCCTTGCAAATTTCTCATTAACATAATAATAGCCTGCGAATTTAATATAATATTCATATTATTTATGATAATAAATCTAAATAATATGCTTTTAAGTTTTTCAAGTATATTTATATTCCCACAGAATTCTTTTTTCAGTGCACAATTAATTTGAGAAGAGCTGAGGTGAGCTTGAGGGCAACACCTGAGGAGAGGAGAACAATGGCCTGTCGAGTGCGGACCATTGTCTACTATTTTTTTTTTTCGTCTCATTATTGGCCGCTCAGGTAGATAAGTTAAAAATCTAAATAACTCGTCAAAGCGATCCGCCAAGTGGGAAACCTGACATAAGAGTTGCCATTCAAGGCAGCGGGATAAATATCGGTTGGGGATAGCCGAAAGTTTCGTAGAAATCACCTGGGAACATGCCAAAGTTGAATAACTTTTAACCAATAACTATAGCAAGCTCATAATTAAAATGTTTGCATAGGCAAAAGCTATTAAAAACTCATAAATTTGAATTTAAATATAAGGTTCTGTGCAAATATTGAACACTATTCGAGAACAAGAATTTCCGTATTTAATATTTGAGCCAAGAAAAGAGAATTAGGGAGCTCCATTGTCTTCGGCTTGGGCATTCAGTGGTTCTGGCTTCCTTATCCTTAATTATAGCCCTTATCCTTCGTCTAAGTTCCTAAGCGTAATCGGCTTGCCTTCGGGCCTTCGATGTATGGTTAATTTGCAGGTATTTTGAGGCCGAATCCCGGCTCTGTGAGGCGCTCAGCCGTGGCATTGTTCGCTTTGGCTGAATTTCCCTTTACTTGGTAGAGTTTCCAAAAACAAATCCGACTCACAAATAGCCGAGACCGAGAATATGCAGTTGCAGCGCCACACACAGCGGGCGTGCGGCATTCTGTTTGCTTGCAACACCACGAACCCAGCAACCCACCAACCTAAATATCTCCACATCCAGATCCCACTCACATCCATGTCCAGATCTGCAGCTGCTGCACAGTGGTAGGTCACTCTTAAGACAATTTATTGTTACTAAATATCAAAAACTTTATATGAGGAATAGGTTTATAGGATATATTTTTATGATTCCAAGAACCATCTTCTTTTGTTTAATAAAATGCCTTGACTTTCAGTTCTCTCTATTTCGAACCACTGTGCACTTCCCCTGCCAGAGTCGCTGTCATGACAACTTTTGAGAGTCGCAGCAGCTTGGCATCCAGCATCGGTTATGGAGCATGCATCATGGGGCATGGGGCATGGGGCACGGAACATGGGGCATGGGGCATCAGGCTCGTATCGTGCAACAGCTGATTACGCTCCTCCGTATGCTTTGTGTTTAATAAGTATGTCATAAGCTCGTTCGTTTGCCGGCTTCGAGTGTATGCAGTTTGAAAAGTTCTTCTCAAAAGTATGTACAGAGTGCCCTAAAAAGTATTATTTTGTGATCTTGAAAAAGGTAT
Organism: Drosophila punjabiensis; assembly: GCA_008042585.1. Classification (NCBI taxonomy): domain Eukaryota; kingdom Metazoa; phylum Arthropoda; class Insecta; order Diptera; family Drosophilidae; genus Drosophila; species Drosophila punjabiensis. Next base: position 166,543 of record VNJR01011896.1, on the reverse strand, counting down.
AATATATATTTTACCTTGATGGGTATTTTAATTAAAATCAAACGTTTGCAAGTCTATGGTAATTTTAACAAGAATTTTTTGAAGATAATTTAAAATTCTATAAAATAAAAGCATAGGTAATAATAGTTATAGATAAAATATATGTCCCTAGTATATTTAATCCAACAATTAATTATGTTAAAAAAAAAACAAAGAAATATACAGTCTTAACTTTAGACTCTGAAATATAAAGACATTTTTTAGTCTCAACAGAAGCGTTGATCTAGTGTTTAGTATATTTAAAAATATATTAATATTAATTTTTTTATTATTCTTATTTATTTATTTTATTTATATTATATACAGTCTAAATCTGGGATAACTCTTAATGTTATTTTGTGAGTTTAATTTAATATTTAACGAAGTATATCTTGAGTTATCACTAATTAAAAAAATTATTAGCCCGATAATAGTGGTTAAGTTATTTATAGTATAAACTATTCTCTCAGATATCTAAATATAACTTCTTTTGAACTGTGATTTTCATGGTTATATATGGTTAGTATATGGATAAGTTGGAATGTTCAACCTTGTTATACCTTAACTTTTCCTACGGTAACTATCTACTAAGGTTGGTTGTAATTGGAAACTAAAGGGTATACGTACTTCGACAGCCTGAAATTAGCTTCCCTTCTGGTTTATAATAATGTTGATGAGTCCGTTTAACAGAACTAAAATATAAATCATGGTTGAAATGTAACTATTAGGCATATCATTTATATTATAAAAATATATATATGCTTTATAAGCTTAGAATAAAAACAAGTACAAATTAATCTGGCTTGGTATGTAATCTGTTCCATCTTAAACTCTTCCCAATCAAATTCTTTTCATTAATACAAACCCATTAAAGAACCCCATAATCCCTGACCTTGATAACTGATCCAATTTCTTGCCGTGCAGATCAAGTTACTGGTAGTTGTGGAAAGGTGGGTGTGTTGTGTTGTGTTGTGTTGTGTTGCCGTGTGTTGGTATTTGGGCGAAAGTGCAAACAGCGGCGGCGGCGCTGCTCTCGAAAAGTGCAAATATCTGGCAGTGGGCTCGCTCCCAGGTTTCCCCATCGCCGCCGATGTATCCACTATAATTTGGAGCACGCAACTGCGGTCTCCACGGTACCCAATGGCCAGGGGAATACAGAGGGGCACGGGGGCTGGCGATGGGGTGCCAAAATCAAATAACATTTGCCATAATTACACAAGTACTCGACTATGTTTCTGCTTATTTATTTGCACACTCGCACACTCGCTGCAGGAGATGTCTGCGGATTGGGTCTGGATACAGTCCCGGACTTGGGGCACACACACTGGCACACACACTGGCACACACACTTTCCTTGCCACATTTTTGCGTATGCAAATATTTTCACATCTTTGCAGAGCTTCTCAAGGCACTTCCGCACCTTTCACCCAGCAAATGCCCTGCTAAGAGGCTAACCTGGATCGAAAGTAGTTCGAGATTGTTAAACATGAAATATATTATATTAAATGTAAGAAAATTTATATATTTTTACACAAGAAAAAGTATATGTTAAATCTTAAGCTTAACAGTAATTGATTCTTCGATAAGTGTATCTAATATTCGCTTTTCCTAAGCTTATATTTTCAGTTTTGCCAACAGCCTTGGTATTGACTCCCCGGGATGCTGTGCCTGCCTCTGCCCCTCATCCAGCGATTCCCGTGGACTGTTTTGTTTGTCTACCTGTTGTCTGTTTAGACTTGGTCTTGGTCTTGCCAGAGTTTGGGTCTCTGTCGCCGTTTCAGTGCATAATTGAAATGCAAATACCGAGATGGCTGCAACGACGGCGACAACACCCCAAAAAAAAAAAAATTACGGCAAATAGTGAGCCAGAAATAAGAGGCAGAGACCGGAGGGTTATATGGCAAAGGGCCCAAGTGCAAGTGCACATATTATACATAGTTTTGTGTGAGCTTCATTTTAGGAGGGGAACCAAACCCCGAACTCCGAGCCCCATGATGCAATTACCCACAATGGGCCACTTAACACTGGGGTTGCATAAACGGGGCCCGGATCCGATGATGTCCGGGATTGGCCTGTTGTAAACACCAAAAAGAAAAATAGGGGCTAAGCCGTAAGGTAAACGAAAGAGATTCGCTTGCTTCGCTGATTAAATGTTTTTCCAGCGATCAACTCTTGCCTCTTTCTTGCATCTTGTTTCTTGTTCAATTTGGTCAAAAAGGAAAAGCTTTGGTAATCAGCCGAGCGGCGGTCTAGTAATCAGTGAAAATGGCCTGTGGACCATCATAACTTGCGGGGGCAACCCATAACATTTTTGTTCATAACTCAGAAATAAGTGAGCTGCGAGAGATGTTATAATCGGTTGCACTGGGAAAAAGACTGATCACCTTTCAGATGGCATAAAAAGATGAGATGGGGAAATTAGGGTTAAGCATCAGTTGCCCACGTTTTTGATCGTTTTTTAGTTGAAAAGATATACAATACTATATTTTTACTAAAGAAATAGCTATCTAATTGTTGTGCTCTGATTTTGTTTTTAAGGTTAAAACAAAAAGAGTGCCCTAGAAAATCTGTGACAGTGCATTGTGATCTTTGTTGCACTTTTGATGGCTTGATTTTCCTTAACCTGCTACCAAAATTGGCGAATGCTTAACCCCAGAAACCCTTTGGGGAAACTTATGCAATCGATGGCTGACTATCGATTGCGCGACGGGGCTTTGCATAATTTTATTGGTGCTACAATGGGGGCAAACAATTAAAAGGCAAACAAAATATTGCCCCCAGCAGCAATAGCAGCAATAGTAGCAGCAGCAGCAACAGCAACAGCAGCAGCAGCAGGAGCAGCAGCAACAGCAGCAGCAGCAACATTGCGGCGATGACAATGACAGCGACCGTCGGCCGTCGCTCGTCGGTCGTTGGTCAATTTCATTGTGTTGACTTTGTAATCCCAGCAGCAGCAGCAGCAGCAAAATGAAACTACAAACAAATCAGCAGCAGGCAGCCAACAATAGTGAGCAAATAAAATTATTTAGTTGCCGGGAGTGTAATCAAATCACTCTAAAAAAAAAGTACCTCCAATGTACCTCAATATTTAGCCAAAAACAAAGCACATTTTCTCTAGTTCAAGCTATGGCATAAATAATTGTGATAGAAAACTATTTCTATCTATAGCTCGTGTATTTCAAGTGCGCCTCGTAAATCGGCAAATCAATTTCGAACCAAGTTGCAGATAAATTTATGCACAAGCCCCTCTGGTGGTCATGGGCCAAAAATGAGAGCCATTTATTTTGTTATCAATTCTGTGAAAACACAGCCAGCAAGCTAATACTTATGTGTGTGTGTTTTTGGAAAAAGTTTGCAGTAATTATAAACGACATAGAATTTTTTTGAGTTTAAAGTAAGTTTAAGCGGAAAAAATTGAGCAGAAACAAAGAGAACTTAAAGCGGAAACAGTTGTTTTATGAGGCAGCTAACCTTGATTACATATTCAACTTATACCTGGGAGAATCCTGACTTACGAGAGCCTAATCCTGGACCTACAGTTCAACGAGGGTCTCTACCAGTACGTGACCAGTTGGAAAAAAAACATTATAAAGATTCAATTTCTAGCAATTTTTTTTTTAATTTTTATAAATGGTTTCAGCAAGTTAATCTTTAGGCAGTCCTGACAACTGCTGCTAATCAAGAGAATAATTTTCCTACGTAAAATCAAGTACTATCTCAAAGGACTATCTCAGAGGCAGCATTAGCCGGAATGGGCTGGAGGTCGAAACTGTGTCTTTCATTAGTTGGAAACAAAACAACTGCCGTGCTGAAGTGTATCTGTATCTGGTTCCCTTTATAGTTGGCCAGGAGCCCCCCCCGACAGATACTTAGATACCAGAGGCAGGGCCCCAGTTCCAGCTTCAGCTTCAGCTTTAGCTCCCAGGGCTTCCTTCAAGTAATTAAGCCAAAAAAGTATCTCTTATCCATGAGATACCCCCATGGAGCTGGCCGTAATGGCAGCAGCAGAAGCGGCGGCAGTAACGGAGTCTTTGTATATGCATCTGGAGAGTTGCTCTCTTGACGCATTTGCATGCTTATTACTTATTCTTTATGTCCTATGTTTGTTTGCTCTCATTTCGAGCATTTCGGGCATTTTGGCCATTTCCGCGTGGCCCTCGTCCTTCGTCCCTCGTCCTTCGTCTTTCGTCCTTCGTGCCGCGTTATGGCCCTCGCCCTAGACTCGACTCCTGGCTTCGACTCCTCGTCGCTTGTCATAATTCCGAGCATTTACCATGTTTCTCTTGTCCAAATTGTCAGAGTTGTCAACTTGTTTATTGCATTTCAGTTTGTCATATAAGCCAGAGCGATGTGGGTGCCAAAAGGGAGCAGGGAGGGAGGAATCTGGGGGGAATCTGGAAACTGGAATCTGGCCCAAAACACTCGGATGGCCAGGCGGAGGCGGCTGGCTTACGGCTCCCCCAACGCACGGAAACTTTTCATTGACGTTGATGAAGTTGTTGCTGCTGCTGCTGGTGCTGCTGGTGGTGGTGGTGCCTTTTGTGGCTTTTGCATTTTATAGAAACTGTCAAATAATAAAGCTTATTTGCATATTTTTCGCAGAGCAGAGCAGTACAGTACAGTTTTCTTTTTCATCTCGCATCTCGCAAAACTATGGCTGAGTCGGATTTCAGCTTCGGCTTCAGTCCTTAGTCCCTGAATCTTATCTCCGGCAACAGACAACTGCTGACATTGGCCGGATGTGGCACATACCTCCTCGATTCGCCACATATATAGTCGCTGTTCCTAATAATAAAGACGGAGCTTCGCATTTATGGCTGACAGCCGAGAATGAAATGCAATTACAAGGCTCACTTCGCTCACTTTCCGATGCAAAACAGATTACAGTCCGAGGGATGGTCCATATTCCTAATCACATTCATTGGGAATTCAATTCGAGGCAAGTTCGATTTTTCGAAAATACAATTTCCTTGCGAAGAGAGAGCCTATTATTTTATTTAAATATTGGCATATTTATATTCTGTTTGCAAATAACTCATGTAAATATTGCACAAACATCAACATGAGGCCAGCGAGAGGCAGTAGCTGCTGAGAGCACAAGTAGACAAATATTGGTTTTGTGCCACACACTCGCAGACACACACACACACACCCAGACACACACAAGGTCAGCTAGGACAATAAAAATAACAGTAATAGTAACAATAACAGGAGCCACAGCCACACAACAAGGGGTCCTTGTCAGCCAACAAATTCCAGGGAGCCCAGTTTGCACGTGGCCAGAAATGTTGTAGCCATAAATCGTACATGAAATGCAACATAATTAATTTGAGTTTGATTTTTTGTTAAAGAAAAAGATACAGTTGAGTGGAAATTCAATAATTACAAGCTAGTTAAATGTTCTGCAATAATTGTGTGTACAAAAACACTTGTTTTTATAGAGAAACTAAAAAGATTCTAGCAGTTTGCTTTGGATTTGATTAATAGTAATTAATATTTATTATTAATTATTGATAATTTAATATTATGATTATATAGTTAAGATATACAAGCAGTAACTCTCAATTTAAAATATTTTCTTAAATACAATTTATTAAGCAAAGTTACCATCTAAAAGTTTGCAAGATTAATTTTTAAGATTTTTAGTTTGCAATATTTTTAAGCTTTAAGTAGATTTAGATACTTTTAATTGTTAAACCCCTTATTTATTATTATTATTCTATATTTAATGTATCTTGTACAATATATTAAAAATTTTAAGAACAAGTTTCAATGTAGTTCACAGTTGTTAAAGGTAGATATACTTCCAGTGATGTGCTGAAGGCCTCTGCCTATCTCCATCTTTCCATCGCTAGCTCTTTACTTTAATTAATTGTTAGCTCTTTATAAATAAATAAATAAATAACTAAATAACTAAATAAATAAATAAATAAATAAATACTTTAAGTAAAGGTACTCCCCTATTTCCCATTCTTCCCCTTTAAGGATGCAATTAAAAAATACGTTTTCAAAAACCAAACCATGCGAAAAGTAACTATTTCCAGCAAGGGAACCAGTCAGCGGGTTGAAAATTATAAAATTGGAAATTGAAATTTAGTTGAAATATAAATCAAAGAGCTCAGGGAATAAAAACAAAATATCAGCACAATAAATGTCTTCTTTTCCGCAAACTAACATAAACTTCCGGTTGACCGAATATACAATATACAAATATTCATTCATATATATATTTCGGTTCCGCACAAAATGATCCTGGCCATTGTTTACGACTTTAATTTTCCATATGTCCCCGCTCCCCCCTCCTTTACCCTCCTTCCTCCCTCCATGGATTAAATGCCGAGTATCATCTGCAGTGGCCAGAATGGAATTTCTGCTGCGGCATACATTTTTGTGGTCGGTTGGCAATGCGCGAACAATCGAAGTGGCTGACAGGTGGGCGGTGCACCGCGGCGGCGGCGGTGGTGAAAGGGGGCGGGGCCGGGCCCAAAGCCCAGATGCGGTAACTGGGCGTGGCAGGCGCTTAATTGAGGTCAATCGGAAGAGAAGCGGCAGAAGACGACGAGCCCTAAGACGGGCATCATCGAGGGACAGAGATGGAGAGAGAGAGAGAGAGAGTGAGAGTGAGGTGCACATTCCAGCGAAACGAAAAGCCATAAATAAGCCACGGGGCGAAAGAGAGTGGTAAAAGTAGTGCTGCCTCTGCGGTTACGTCACATGTATCTAGCAGATACGCGCACGTACAGATACATTCGTCATAGCCAAAGACCTGGCCCGATCGATGGGGCTTGTCTTGTGGTTCTGTGGTCACATTTGAGGCTAAAAAAGATACAAATATAACCCAAAGAAAGTCAAGTTTTAGAGGTTCAAAAGAAGCCTAAGAGATATAGCTGGATATTCTTATATTTCAAGCTTGAAAATCAAGACAGATTTCCAATTCATGATCGCCTAACCCTCGCTCTATCAACTCCCCTCATGTATCTGTATCTTCAAACGCATCAACATCTGTTTTGGGGCAGATGCAGATGTGGTTTGTGCAGCAGGTGATGACATCACTTGTGTAATTTTTTGTGTCCGAGTGTGCGTGTGGACATGACAAGCGGATTTGCATCCCAAAACGTGCAACAAATTTACAAGATAATCAACGCAGAGCGACGACAAGCACATAACGAGATACACGTACCGACAGATACTCACTCACTCACTCACTCACTGGCAGATGCAATCAAAACGAAAATAAAAACAACAACTAAACACTTCCTCCTCTGTCCAAAAGACCCTTCAAACTGACCAGCTCCCATCATCGGAGTCAGAGCCAGTTAATTAAATGGAATTACTTTGGGGAGCCATTTAACGGAGGAGACTTACTTTCGCGTTGCAGTTGCAAAACGCTTTACTAACGCGGAGAAAGTATAATGCCTTGCCCCAGATCTGATGGCCCATAGAATGAGCGATCTCTGTACCCAATCCATTAGCATAATGCCCCCGGACTGGGCCAGAGATCAATTAGAAGCCAATATCGAAATTGGGAAAGCAATCAAAATGAAACACTTTTACTTTGCGTTTCGCGTTTCGCTTTAAGCGATTAAAAGGGGGGAAAAAAGAGCGCGATGAGCCAAGAGCCCAAAAAAGCAAGAAAAACAAATCGTTTCTGATGTTTGTTTTACGCTCATTCGAAATTTATTTTATCTCTTATTAATTTTACATAAGCGATCGCTGTGACTGCTTCCGCGAGTCTGGGAAAATAACCTGCGATGAAGCAATTAACAGCGAAGATCAAGTGGAAAAAGTAAAAGTTACAACCCGAAGACGCTGCAGCTGCAGGTGTCAAGAGTCTTCAATAACTTCAACTGGCTTCAATCAAGAGAAATGTGTCGCAGGCCAGAAAATAATCGAAAATCGAGCAGAAGAAATCTGAAAACTAAAATCTGAAATCAAATCTCGCTGCGTGGGAGTTTGCTTGTTGTTTTTTTTTTGCCAATCCACTTGTCAGCTTCATCGAACAATAGATCTTAGCTCTGGTTCACGGCCCCCGTAACTTTCGTTTGCTGGAAAGCTGAAATCTGAACACCAAAAACCAAACTCTCAGATCTACGTACCTCTTTGTTAGCGTTCTGCCTGAAGAGCCATCAAATCAAGTCAAATTATTTATGAATTTATCACAAGTTGAAAGCGAAAGCCGCATCAATCGCCGCCCCAGACAGTCGTTCGCCATCCAGACCAGTCCATCAACATCTCTATTGAGATCTCCATCTCCATCTCCATCTCCATTTCCATCTCCATCTCGATCGCGTCTCTATAAAGGCTTCCTTCGCCACTTGATGGCTCTGGCTGCAGTCGACGGCCAGCAGTTCCAGCAGAAGCATCGCCTTTTCTACCATTGAAGCGGTTTTTGAATTGTTCTAGGAGTCAGCTTCCAAGGATATCCAAATGTTGCACATACGCAGTGTGGTCCTGCTTGTACTCCTGACCATCGCTGGGGCGGCGGCAAAGCAGGAAACTACCTGTAAGTAAATTAAAAGTAATAAAGGTATTAATAAGATAATAATTAAATGTATAGATACAACTTTCTACTCTAGAAAGAATTACAAAAAGTCTAATTTGATGTACTTTACCTAACTTTTAAATATTAATAATGATTAGAGACATTAGATATCTCTCGAATTATCTGCAAGCACACAGCTTACCTTAGGTTTGCTTCTTGATAAAAAGTTTATTGTAGTTAAAATTTTCTTTTACTAAATTACCTATTTACTAAACCACAGCTTCTATTCAAAATTACATAGATTTTTTCCTTATATCTCTAATATTAAATTATTTTTGTATAGCTCATATATCATTCTAAAACTTAAACAGAAACAGCTTACTCCAAATATTCTTCCTTAAATGTAAGAGCAACTATTAGTTTGAAGTAACCAAGTAAATCAGACCAAAAATTTAAACGAATTTACTTGAAAACATTAAGCAATTAAGCATTATTAATTTAAAAACAAACCACACTGAACCATTTTTCGTTGCGGCAGACGGTCTGATTCGATTTTAAATATTTAATTCGGAACTGTATAGTTCGTGGTTAGAGGCAATGGCTGCATTTATTAATTTAAATCCACGCAAAAAAATGGTGTGTGTGCCTGTAATTTGTGTAAAAAATATAAATTTTTTGGGGATTAACTAAGCGGGATTTAGGGAATAATTTATACATTCCATAGAAAATTCTGTAGAAAATTTTGTAGGAAATTCTGTAGAAAATTCTGCAGAAAATTCTGTAGAAAATTCTGTAGATAATTCTGTAGGAAATTCTGCAGATAATTCTGTAAAAAATTCTATATGCTTCAGATTGTTAAAAAAAGTAATGATATCCTTTTTAGCCCGTCAATTTGGCAATCCAAGCTTTGGCAATGGCCTGGGAACTGGAGCTGGGTTGGGACCTGGACCTGGACCTGGGTTTGGATCCATTCCTGGAGGGGGATTCGGTTACGTGCCTCCACCCTCAGCTGGCCAGCCCGGGTGCCCCCTGTGCGACTCGTCCGTTTACAGCTACTGCTCCCACAAGATGGTGCACGATGCCTGTTGCTGCGATTTTCCAGGTAATTAATCAGCGGCTTTGACGCCGCCAAAGCCTTTGGCGACATTATTTATGCGCGCATTTTAATCTCGCTGCATTTATTAATTTTATTCAATTTCGCATTCGGTCGTAATGCGATTTCATTTGTATTTTTATTTTCATTTCCATCTCCACAGGATCCGCTCCTGCGCAGCTGCGACCCCCGCAGTGCCTGTACTACGACTGCTCCTTGCTGTACGCCAAATCCTGTTACGAGCACGCCCTCATCAAGAACTGCTGCTGCAATAGTCCTTATTAAGGATTAACAGTAGGATTTCTATAAATTTAAGCTCTACTTAATGCTAGTAAATTATTAAAAACTAAAGTAAACAGAGTGAATATTTATTTGATTTAAATAAAGGCTTAATATTTAGTGTCTTAAATCAATATATTATTAAAGTATTTACTGTATTATTAAATTATTAAAAAGCATATAAAAAACCTACACTCACAGTTTCTTCTGCACACAATTCAGCTCAATTAATTAACTAAAGTTAATTTAAAGCTGAAAATATCTTGTTTTTTGTTCGCTTGTTGTTCCAACACGGTTTTAGTTATTAAAACGATATATCCCTCGTTTGCGGCCGACATGATTTAATTATATCTAAGCCACAACTTAAATGCATTCTCCGTTCCAGCGGGCAACTTGTCCGCCAGATTACCTGGCATTAAAAATGTGTTCAATTAATTCACGGCCTTTGTTTCCGCACCATCTACACGGCGCGCTGCCCCATTTATCAATTGATTATTGTCATGTTTCGCTCGACTCGATGCTATTAGCATAATGGATGTTTTCTTTACAGATTAATTGATTTTTAATACGCAGCTATAATTCGCATCTATTTTTTCCTTCCTTTTCATTATCTAATCCAAAATTATGTGGCTTAATAAATTATTTACGAAATAAAATCTCCCGAATAAATGGTTGAAAAATGCAAACTTTCTATTTACACGCACATTTAAATTTAAATTAATTAATTTCGAGCATAAACACGGCCAATTGGGCATAAATAAGGCGAAAGGAGGAGCAAATAAATTAAATTTAACAAAATAAAACAAAACAAAACAAAAGTAAGAAAGGAAAAGCACACAATATATTTTGTACGAGTTCTTGAAACAAAGCGAAACACAAACGCATAAATCCAGCGAAATCTCAATGTTATTGTTGTCGATTATTGGATGACAAGAGAATAATGACAGAAGACCCAAAACTTCTTTGCGCTTTCTTCGGCTTCTTTCCATAAATCTGAATATTATAAAAAATCTCTCGTAATCCAAGCAGCAGCACAGCAGCATCGCAGCAGCATTTCTGGCCAAAAAAATTCCAAATTAGAGGCGCGGCAAGAAATATTAGCATATTATATAAGAATTTTCACTTTTATTTAGTATGACGCAGAGCCCGCTCCTCGGCCACCCATCAGCCATCTGATTCCATTCCATTTGAGGCTCCTCTCTCCCCTCTCCCCGCCCGGCGAATACTTTGTGCTTGATTAGCATAAATCTCTAAATTAAGTGCCTCGACTGTGACTGTGACTGTGCCGCCGCCTGACAGGCGGCAAGGCCACGCCGCTGGCCGCTTTCTCCCGTCGTCTTTCCCTGATTTCGGCGAAAGAGTATTACGCCACAGGGTCGGTCTTCGATAATCTGATATACGATATGAATACTCCCGGAACTATATTCAAATACTTACATATCATTAATGCAAATTTCATATATAATTAATTATTTAATTAGTATTTTAACAACTAAATACAAGTAATAAAGGAAAGGTAAGGCAAGCAGTTCTTTTTTAACTCTTCTTTAAGCATTTTTCCAAGACTTCTTTCTAGTTCTGGTTCCCTATTGGGTTGCAAAGCATATCCCTGCTTCGACTTGGTCCGGTTTTTCCTCTTTAACTCCCCTTTTGCCCCCCTTTGTGGGCGCAACAATTGTCCGGGAAATCGAGCGAATGGCCACGCCCAAACGCTTGCCGCATTGACAGTTATTGGGCGAAACAAATGTAACTTTTTTCGGTTATGCACTGAAAGCAATATGTGGCTTAAGAATAATTTAATAAAATTTTTAATATTTATTTAATAAAGCAGATTAATCGCTTATAAATCTGCTATATTTAACACATAAAAGCTCATGTTGTCTCAAGACAAGAATAGCAGGTTCTTTTACCACAAAAGATTCATCACAAAACTTTATTACAAAAGGGTTTCAAGGTTTATATAAACTTCTTCTAAAAAAAAAAAAAATTCTCTTGAATGCACAGATTTTTTAAAAATTCTATTGAGATATTCCTAGACTCATAGGGTTTAAAGATATGTAATTTTTATAGCCGAGCTAATCAAGCTATGTTTAGACGAAAAAAAATGTTTAAAAAATTTTGAAACATTTTATAAAGGGTCGGAAGGAAACATCGTCAAAATTGTTCAAAAATCACAAAAAATTTTAAATAAGAAAAATCTCTGATTTATTATGCTGATAATATATCCATTAACTTTTTTTTGCATTAAGGCTCTTAGAATGCAATATGTTGGGTCATAGAATGTAAAAAGAACTCCTGATTGGTAAATGTCATATATATTCCTATAAAGCATTAAAAATCTAATAAATGAATAATCAAATATTGGAAAGAGTAGAAAATATTTTAGAATTTAAAAAATGTATATTTCCAACTCTATACACAGACTTGTTTACCTTAACAGATTACAGAAGTCATCCTTTCTTTCTTGTTCAAGGCTCTTTTTCGCATAGAACAATTAACTTTTTTTCTGCCAGTGTACCAAGAAATCGCCGACTTGGCGTCCTGGCTAATTGGGAGCGGTTCGAGGCGATGGACGTAGCCCGAGATAATCACAAAAGTTTTGTAATAATTTCAATTTTTTCGGCCACTTCGGCTGCCGCCGCCAACGCCGCCATTATCTGTGTTTCTGTTCGAGTTTTTTTTTTGTTTTCTTATTTTTTTTTTTTGGTTTTATTTTATTTATTCTTTTTTTTGCGACTGGATTCTGCTTGCCGTTTGCACTTTTCTAACAATTTCGCTCCAAATGAAAGCTTTAATGGATTTCAAAAGAAAAATTTATTTTGACAATGACAATGAATTTTCCCAGCTTTTCGCCTCTCTTACACATTTCATTTTATTTATACTCTGTTTGTGTTTTTTCTTCTTCTTTTGTATTTTTTGTTGTATTTTTGTTGGGTTTTTTTATTGCCGTTTCCAAAAGTTTTGAATGAGCGCCCGTTGAAATTTTATCTGCCGCGCGTTCTCGCTCTCAACCCTCTGCTATTTCCCATTTCCCATTTTCCGGACACCATCCGCAACCCCCTCAGCTTCTTCTTTAGTTTCAGTTCGTTTTGGATTTTTGTTGCCTTCTTTATGAATAAAAAGTCGGGACACGTTTACTTCATCAAATGCGCTTAATTAGAATTAGCATCGGAATGTGGCTCTGCCGGAGAATGCGACTCGCCAAAGGGAAGGACGAGGAGGAGGAGGCGGAGGAGTCCTGCGAAGAAAAGGAAAGGATTCGGGGCACGGAACTATGTGCCAGCGAAGAGTGCCTGAAATGGGGTGAAGGCCAGGTGGGGTTGGGGCCGGAAAAAAATGCCAACAATTTAAGGAAAATGTCAAGCGGAATGGCGCTGAGCTCCTTTGCCCCACAGAGGTTTTTGGTATGAGCTAAAAAATAGAAAATAAAGGTAATATTTGGAGGGAGGTGTTCCTCGATTAGAGGTGAGACTTTTCCTAAGTTGGCATTAAAAGTTAAGTTAAGCTAGTTAAGATCGTTTTTTAACTGGAACTTGGTCTTTAAATGGCTTTAATTAATTTTTAAAAGTGTAATTTACAAATTTAGCCACCCATTTGGCATGCTTTCTCCATCCTTGAGAGACAGACAAACATTGCAAATATCGTTGCGCAACCCCCTCGGCAGACACCGAAAATAAATAAATAAATATTTGAAAACTAATTATGCTTTCGACGCCGCGGCAATTGTCAAGAGGGGCGACGGCTGGGGGAATGTGGACAAAAATCATTTTTCATTTACTGAGATTATTGAGACGTATACAAGCATAATTAACGTCCATTTTCGGGGGCTGCTCGTTATAATGACGATAGCGTGAGGGATGCTCCAAGTGCTCCGACTTCGCCGAGTGCTTCGAGTGCTTCCTTGCCAATTTCTCACTTTCGGTAAATTAAATTCACATAAGCAAAATCAGCAAGAAAAACGATACCAAGGTGAGACGGAAACGGAGCTGAGACCGAGACCGAGACCTGAGCCGAAAACCGACTCTGAAACTGAAACTGAAACCGAGACGCGGCGAATCGGAACAAAAGCACAAAACCAAACAAAACAAAATGCTTCCAATGGGCCATCACAACAATAGGGGGGGAAGTGGGAAGCGGGGAGGCGGGACGGGAGGTTGCACAGGGAGAAAAGTCATTGGGACTTGCCATGAATTGGAAAAAAATTCGATGTGGTTCAAGCTAGAAACAGTTGGGAATTCTAGCTTGAACGACCAAGCTGTACTTGGTTAGGGAAGTCACAAAATACTTTATCGATATTTAAACGAAAGTTCAATAAATAAATAGATATTATATTGCTGTCATTGTACATAATAGTTATTAATCAAAAATCTGTGTGAATTATAGAACCTAAATAATCACTTAAAGAAAAAATTATAAATTAAGTAATATTTTCGGCAATTTTTTAATACTATCCATATCTAAAAAATAAATGTGATAGATTTCAAAAACTCCAAATTTCGGTTTATATATAATTTCTATATTTACGATGTGATATTGGGCACAAGATTTTACACAGTATTGTGTACTGTTTCATTATGTTCAAGATCGATATTTCAACATTAAATATTAATTTTATAAACTAAAAATATTAAATTGATTAATCGCTTTAATATTTTAAGCTTATAAAATGTTTAAAAAATAATCGGTAAAAATGATAAATACTTTATTTTTTATTACTGCTGATATTGTTTTACTTATATTAATAATATTTTTCTTATACTTTTATTGGTTATAATTACATGAATAATATCAATATTTTGACATTCAACTCGATATTTTTGATATAAAATTCAGCACGAGATTTGTATAGACATCGGATTTCCTCTCGATTACCTATTCGACTTGCCTCTTCCTCAAGCTCGTTCTATTTCTCTTTACTTCCGAAAGCATTTCATAATAATTCCTAGAAATTACATATTTTTAGTTACTTTGCTAGTAGCAAATTGCTACATCCAAAGACCACACATATTTCTCTCAGTGCTTAAAGTGCGGAGAAATGAGACGGCGTTAAAATGGCAAAAGCCTTAGGTGCCGGCGAGTTTCTGGGACTTTCGGGGACTTTCGGGGAGAGCATTTAAAGCTGACCATAACCGCTTCCAATCGCGCCGAGTCATCAAAATTTTGCCAGCGACTTTAGCCATAATGACGATGATAATGATAATGGTTATGATGGCGATATAGTTGACGACGAGAGTTGCCTGACTGAAAGAGAAAAAATAAAAAAGAAACAACAAGCAAAAAAAAAACACCGCCACAACATCGACACAATGTAATGAAGGCAAAACTTTTGAATGATCCATTAAACTAACAATTGAATACAAATCAAACAGAAACTAATCGGAAGAAGAAAGGGTGAACCCGGAAGGAGGCACAAAGCACTCGTGTCTGACGCAATAAAAATCAAAACAAATAGTTCGAGTCTTCAAGGGGAAAAGTGGAACAGCCAAGCGGAATGGTAAATAAATTGTATATTTCGTATACATTTTTTATTACCAAAACTTATGCGATACGTTGATGGGTTTATGGGTTAACTAAATAAATTATTTTGTAATCAATTAGCGAGATTCCAAGGTTAAATAGTATTTGTTTATCAATTAGGAGCAGTTAAATAAACACAAACTATAATATAGGATTTTATATATATTTATTTCTAGAGAAACTAAAAGCAGAAGCACTGTATATTTATCTAATGGATGTTTTTGATACCAGATATTGAATTTACTTTCCAAGGATCTCTTTTTCTCTTTTTTACCCATCAGTGCAGTTCATTCAGGACAACCTTGGCAATTATGAGGTACAAAGGCCACAGGATCCGAGGACCAAACAAAAGAAATATTCTCCCTATTGACCATTCAGACTGGAGCCTTGGTAAACAGTACCTTCGGTCCTTAAACCTTCAATAAAAACGAGCCAACAAACAGATCAACTTTCTCGGGCTTGAATGGACTTCGAGGGGAGATTGAAGAGAAAGTGCTTCCTAAGTGCCTGCACATGGCTCATTCTGTGTGCGAGCAGGAGTAAAAATCCAGAAACTGATGGGGATGAGAGGACTCGCAAGGATATGCTGGACTCAGGGATACCAAATAGACTTTAACTAGAAAAATATTTAATGGAAAATTAAACTTTCTGAGAGATAAATATTTAAACAGACTGAAAAATATATTGATTAATTTGTAAGATGAGACAAGGTTTCATATACAGCCGTTCCTTTAACATACCTTATAAAATATTTATTTTATGCAACAATTTGTTTAAAATTATAAAAAACTCTATTATTTTCTAATAAAGTCTAAAATCCCCAGACTCCAATTTAAGGATTTAAGGAGCATAACATGGGAATTCCGCTGGCTTTGTTAGTTGCAATTGTTTTGGCCCCAAAAACAGACCAACAACAAAGGCACAAATTGTAGCTACTTTTTCGCCATGCTGAATGTCTGTTTTCTCAGTTCTCAGTTTTCTTTCTATTTCCTTCTATTTTTTTATATTCTTTCAGGACTTGTGGGTGTTTTTTGTAGCGTTTTCCCGGCTGCGCGCTCATCTTTTAGCCGTCGTCCTTCGCCCCTTTGTGCATACGCGAGTCCTAACAAGGACAAGGTGGCTCACAGACAAAGAACGGGCTAAATACTTGCGATTCCTACAATGCAATCTCCACATTCCAAAAGAAGTGATTAAGAATTCATCTAAATTTGCTTTATTTAGCTTTAATATTTGTTGGGAATGAGAGGGTATACTTATGTATAAACGATCCTTAAAAAGTCTTATTTAATTTAATATTAAAATGGATTTTCTTTCAGTACATTCGAATGCAATTCAATTGTTACAGTGTGTTTTTGGAAAGAGCTTAGCAACGCAAACAAGGACAATGACAGCGACGGCGACAGCGACGGACTGAAACTGAAACTGAATGTTATTTCTCTTAAGGACATCAGCGAAGCAAATACACGACAAGTGGGGGCTCCCCATTGCCTTTCCCCATCGTCCACTGATTGTTATTCGAACATTTTTGTACCCTTTCAAAAACTGGCTTCATGACATTGTATACAAATATGAGAAGCATATCCCATTATTTTCGTTAAATTTATTTCGGAAAGAGTATACCAACTTTGGCATTTCGCGACTAACTTTCAGTTCACTATTATGTTTTATTTAGCCTGCTCGGGACGGTGTATTTTGCTCCATGTCCTTTGTCATGTTTTGTGAATTTTCCAGCTGCAAACATTTTTCACCGCTAGTTTGAAGTCCTGCCTCGGACCGCTCCTCACTCCTCACTCCTCACTCCTGCACTCCCGCACCCTTGCCCCGTTCTCTGTCCAGGATAAATCAGTTTATGTTACATTTTCCTTTGGCTTCTCCGCTTGGCTTTTGTTTTTTGCTTCTTTTTTTTTGTGTCATCTGGCCCCCGAGTTGCCCGAAAGTTTGTTTGTTTTCCTTATTTCTTTCTTCACGCGTCTAAAGTTGCACAAATAAAATAAAATTTGTTTTGACTCATAAACAATAAGAATGACAGCGGACAGCGGAGGAGATTGGAAAGGCGAGAGGAGTGTCCTTCCGAGCAGGGAAATCAAAAAGTGGACCTAAGCTTTAGCTTTACGATGCTGTCAGCTGTTGTCAATTAGTCCTTCCGGCCAAGGCTACCCTGTCTGAGGGACTCTAAAGGACCGCCTTGGCAACACCAATTTTAATTACATTTATTTAATTAGAGAGGCTTTAAATTTAAGCAATTTTAATTAGGTTTGATGAAAGATAGTAGCAGAAAGTAGAAAAGTTATGAGAAGGTTTTTGTTATTTCAAAACTAACCAGAAAGTTGGTTCCTTGATTATAGGGATCTGTGAAGAACTGGAGAAGTTTCTTAATTTTGATATTGTAATCATGCAAAAATAAAAAAATCTTTGACGTTTACCAACTAATTTCTTATAGAGGCATTGGTACACATTTTGAACAATAAATCAAAGCGTAAAAATTTGAAAGTCTACAAATTCTAAAGTGAAAAATTCCTGTGAAGTTACGCATCTTATACATCATCTTATGTTTGTATCTTATACTGTCTTCAGAACAAACAGAAGAAGTTAAACTCCACAAAGTCTATATATTCCAGATCACTATCACCAGACGAATCGATCTAGCCATGTCAGACTCCATTTAACAGATAGTGGAAACTGGCAGAAGCTGTTATTACGGACTGGCCTCGTTAGCTCTCGGCTGCAGTTCATTAAACCCAAGCATATTCCCATTTTCTGGCTGTCCTTCATCCTGTCCCGGCCTCCGTCCTGTCCGGTTGACTGATGCCTGCCTTGCCTGCCATTTCCTCCAGCACGCGTCTCGCATTGGCAGTTATGATGCGGTTGCGCCCTGGCTTCCTTTGGAACCCGGGACAAAACTGCATTTTCAGCTTCTGTTTCGGACCCGTTTTTCTTTTGGCCATTCCTCTCCCTTCCCTCTCCCTCCTCTCTCTCTATCTTGACGTTTTTTGGCTTCTGTCCTTCGGCAGCCATTTTTGCGGGCTACGGCTGCGATTTTGTGTTTGCTGGTCACGATGTTGCACTTAATTGTCGAAAGTTGTCAGCGCCGTTTGCCAAAGCACTGCTTGCCCGGCCACGCCCACATTCAGGCGTCCACCGCCAACTGTGCACCACCCATTACCGTGCACCTCCCCACCAAAGTCCTGCCACAACCACTCTCTCTCTCTCTCGCCCATCAGTTGCTAATTGCTGGCAGTGCGTAAATTGCGCGATTTTCTCCTTTTGCGAACGCTCGACGCTCGAAATCAAATGGCGGAAATTGATGCCCAACTGTAGAAAGGACGAAGGACGAGGCACGGAAAAAAATTATATATATACTTGCAAAGGGATAATTAGCTTATAAACCAATATGGTAATATGGTATTTAGGGTAATTAATGTACGTTTTTTTATTGTAAATATATATACAAATAGTTCTTATGCTTGTTTATTTTATTTATAGTTAATTTAGTTACTGGGAACACTGTTATAACTTGTAAACAAAAGAGATATGAATTTAGGATTTAAGTAAAATATTTTTTTAATTAAAAAAGACTTAGTTTTCATTTACTGAACAAAAATCGGAAAAAGCCTAGCTTGAATCAGTCTTTAAACATAAAATGTTCCCAAGGAAAGCAAAGATATAGAAGGCCTTGAGCCTGGCTTTAAGTTCCAAAGAATTTTTAGTTATATTTATTACAAAAAATTGGTAACAGTAAGACCAAAAATATTTATTGATTTCTGAATGAAAAAATACTTAGTTTTCTTTTTCTTTCGGATAAAGCGAAGCCTAAAATTTAAGTCTTTAAACATAAAATGTTTCCTAAATGAGTAGAGACATTTGAACCAGGCATAATTTCCTTTAAGGATTCTTTACAAATTCCTTAGTATTTTTATAAATATTTATTACAAATATAAAAATATTTATTGATTTCTTATTGCCATCGATTTGTTGATTTCTTTCCGTGTGGCGAGCGAGTAAAGAAAAAGGAAGGAGGAAGGGCCTCAAACTTTCCCATAAATTTCATTGCCTTGGCTCGCTTTTGTTTTATTATATATATATTTTTTTTTTATACATCTTTTGCGTTCATGTTATTTTCAAGTTTTTGGGGAAATAAATTATGTTCTTGTTGTGTTTTTTCAGGCGGAACACGAGACAATTGCCTGCTGCTTTCCCCCCTCTCCCTCTTTCTCTCTCTGCCTCAGGAAAATGACGAAAAAAGTTTACGCTGCCTTCGCTTCGCATTATTTTTGCCTTCTTTCTCTTGTTTGTTGTTGTTGTTGTTTCTTGCTGTATTTTGTTGTATTTTCTTGATTTTTTATCAAATGGAACACAATTTTTTCGCAGTCCGCTGCTGCAGTCTCAGTCTCCGTCTCAGTCTCAGTCGCTGTCGCTGTCGGCGTTGACGATTGCTACACATGTCAAACTTTCTTTCATATCATTGAATCAGGCAAAGTTACATAAAACTTTTCCCCGCCTACAAGTATGCAGCAGCAACAGCATTCAGAACGGAAAAACTTGGCAGGGAAACGGGCATACATATGTGTGTCCTGGATGTGTGTGTCCTCACACACGCTCACACGCGCTGATACAAATCTCAAAACATTCGAAACAAATTTGCGATAGAAAATAGAATGCGAATTTCCATGGCCTGACGAGCACTGCAGAAACCTGAAACTGATAAAGGTAATCGCATTGTTTTTATTGCTTTTCAGTAAACTCTTTTTGGGGCCCAGCGAATTGCCATTTAAATTTATTGTCATATCAGCGGAACGGATTGGGGGAAAAATATTGGTCAGTGGAAGAATATATAGCGACTTTAAAAGGTTTGAAATTAGGTTTGAAGTTCACTATGTCCCTAAAACTTCTTTATATGTTTTTATATAATTTATTTTGATAAGCTGAAGCTTAATTATACCTTTGCAGGGTTTTAAAATTGTAATCAGAAGTTTACAATGCAGTCAACGGAGTCATTTTCGATCCTATATTATTTGTACATTCAATTTCTCAATACTTCAAATCGATCAATTGAAGAATTTGAACTGAAAAAGTCAAAATTGAAGCCTAGATTTTATGCTTATTTGTTAACCGATTAAAAAGGAGCACAATAAAGTTTTCCTAATGTAAATTAATGCATTTTTGGCTGGATTATGATCGATTTTCATGATCAACATATTCCTAAAGTTAGGCTTCTTTCTTATAATTTGAACAAAATAAATCAAGAACTAATAAATACAACAAATACAATGCAAGATATTAAAAATATCTCTAAGCAGTATCCAATCCTGATCACCATGAGGTTAAAGCTTGCACCCTTTGGAAATCCTAGTGTCAAAGTTGGAACCTTTTTCAAATTCTCCCCAAAATAGAACATCCTTTTGCCATTAACAGACATTAGTTTTGGGTATCTTTTGCCTCCTGCATCCTTGCAGCATCTTTAATTAACTGTGGCACTCGTAACACCCACTCAACTCACCCCATTTCAACGCCTAGCTCGCCTTTCGTTTTGTGGCTTCGCTGGGGTCCTGTTCCGCGTTAATCATGCCTAGGATTCAATGAAGCACCCCATGTCCTGCCACCCCACTCCTTTCGCCTCTCGCCATTCGCCATTCATCTGGCGGGACACAAAAGTGCAAGGCAAGTGCAATCGATGCAGTCGATGCACACGATGCAGCGAATATATTTGCATGTCGATCGCAGCAAAGAGTTGCAATTTATGCGCCAGGACGAAGACTCCTTGCTATCCGCCGTCTGTGTTGGCAGGCAATATTGATGTGGCTATCGGTGGTATCGATTGCTAACTAAAATTCTATATCGATAAACCAAGTAAATGAGGTCAATATGCAGACTTTAAAGTTATATTTTTCTGCTCTTCAAGCAAGATTTTGTGGCATTTTTTAAAGCTTTAATCCCTGGTTTTTAGAGAGTTTAAATTTATATTTTAGAAATATTTTATATTTAGGAAAACCGATATATCTCTTGTTGTTTGCCATTTCTCCTGCCGATACATGTACATCCTTAGCTGTGGTGGCCAGGTAGACGTTCGGCGGCAATAAAACTGTCAATAGTGTCAACGCATGCGGGATTCCAGGCACCAAGAGCTCCTGCTTTTGCTCCTGCTCCTGCTTTTGCTCCAGCTCCTGCTCCCACTCCCATGTCCTCATCCTGCTCCTTACACCGCAGTGCATACAAAAGTTGGTAAAGAAAATGCAACGATTTATGGTGGGTTCGGTTGACGACGGCCGATTGCCTTGCAAGGACCCGTCCGCACAAAAGAACCCCGAAAGCCGAAAGATTCATGGCTTTCCGAAATTTAACAGCCATTTGCCTTCTCTGTCTCTCGCTCTCTGTCGCTCTCTCTTCCTCTTGTTGTCTCCCTCTCTATCTACCGATTCCTGGCCAAAATATTCGCGCCAATTGCCAACTTTGTGTTTGGGTCGACGCGCTTCTGGCGCCATATTCGGCTACAAACTGGCAATGGCTAATATCAACTGGCTCTCTCTGGGGCACTTTAGCAAAACCAATTTTTTGAGTATTTACACTAGATTTGTACTTTAATAAGTTTGTGTATTTGTTATAAAATATTTATTATAGATAGATTTGCTGTCATAATAAGTACTTGATCAATATCCTTTTTTGCATAACCCTGAAACCTCAAATAAACCACAATTCCTGCCTTGATTTGCGTAGAATTTGATGGCTTTGACGGAACACTGAGAGGCTGAGAGTTCTAAGATCCTGGCAAGGACTCACCTGAAGAGAGCCAAAGGCCCCGGGGGCTCGGCATTGGTGGTGGTAAGCGGCTTAGCAGCCAAGGCAGATAACGATACACTCGAGTGCCGACAAGCTCACTCCGCAGCAATCATCATCGGGACGATGGAAGACTTAAACTCCACCGCCGCTGACCGTAAAATACCCACACTTACGGACAACGGACAACGGACACTGGACATCGCATCCAGTGAATCTCAAGTGCCTGGAATCCACGGCCGGAGTGGTGATCTCCCCGAGGGCGGACGTTAAATGCTACAATTTAAGCGGATTTTACAATGCACAACATACACACACAAAGGCATGTGTCTGTCGGGCCGAAGGAGCTGGCAAATGATAAACGGCAGCCGGAGGTGGCGACCGTGAAGTGCGAGGGAAGCGAGGCTACCTTTCCGTAGAGAGCAAATGTCCATTAAATGCGCCATGTGGGAGCTGTTACAAGATTGCCTGTTTGTTTGTTTGTTTGTTTGACTTGTGACTAAACATTTGTCTAAGGAGAGCAAAAACCCAAACTGGTTTCAGGTTAAATCTTGTAAAAATATATAGTACTTATATACTTGTTATATTTTGCATCTAAAAATCAAAGTAGTAATACCTCAAATAACCCCTTTAATCCATTCTGCTGATGTCAGTCAAAGCCACACTGCATTTTTGGAAGAAAAAAAAAAAATAGAAGACACAACCACCTAACATGGTTTCCTCTCGGCACCGCCTCTCAGTCATTGTCCTCCCCGTTTGGCAATTGTATTTTTCGGTCAGTGTTACTTTCGGCCCACGACAAACACAGTACAAGTTTCATTTCTTCCTCTGGTTTCGATGGTTTGTTAGCTGGCTGTTGATAGTTGGCCGTTGCATAGGCCCAAAGCTCTGGCAACAAGACCGCAGCACTTTGCCTGCTAGTAGTTCTCATTTCATTTCGCCTTTTTAGCCTCGTGTATCCTGGCCAAATAAATTTCCCCAGCAGATAAATCACATTTTGCAAGCAGGACTCACGGCTAAAGGGGGGCGAATTCGGGGAGGGATGTCCGGTAAAACAATTGTCTGGCAAGCGGAGAGCATCGAAGGATATACGGAGGGGAGACCCCCAGCTCGCATTCCTGGCCAGATTGGCTTGATGCCGCCTAGAAGTATGCCTGGGCATTGCTGTGGCAACCCTCGCAGGAGTGCACTGGGGGAAAAATGTAGTTAACCCTTTTGGGAATTCTTAGAAAAATAGCATTTAGCATAGTACCATCTGCATTTAATAATAAGTGTTCCATTTTCTATTGTTTGAAATCAATGTCAATAATCAGAACATGTGATTAAGTAAGAAGATAGGCTATGGTCACACTTAAAATGTATCTAAGCTAAGGGCACATTGTGAAATGTGAAGTACTTATAAAAAATCGTTAGAAATAAAAGCAATCAACATAAAAACAAAGTCAAGAAAATACTTAGTTTTAAAAATATAAATAAGCCAGCAAAACAAACTTAAATTAAGATGAATCAAGTTAAGTTTACCCTACTTTTTATCAGTGTAACTTTGCTTTACGCCCGACTGTGCTCCCCCGATACACCGAGGATTTATTAGTTAAGTTTTTCGGCTACAAACCCGAGGCCCCATTTCCCGCTCACATGAAGTCGAGCGGCCATCATGAGGCTGAGATTGAAAATTGTGTACAAATTTTTGGGTTTCTGTTTGAGCAGCTGTGTGGGTTCTTTTTTGGGCTCTCGATTCTGGGCTCTCGGTTCTCGGTTCTCGGTTAAGGGTTCTGGCATGGGTCAACTATTTGCACAAAAAATATTGATTGTTGCATGTAAATTGACTTAAATATGGTTTGGGCCACACACTTGGCCCATCCGGAGCTGTGTGTGTGGGGACGATTTTATCTGCTGGTAGTTGGCATTGATGATGTTGCCTTCCCTCTCTCTCTCTCTCTCTCTCTCTCTCTGTCTCGAATTGGCCAAAAAAACGAGGGAGTGTATATGTGTGTGTTTTGGCCTTTTTACTGCTGCTTTTGCCCGGTCGCAGTCCATAAGAATTTCGCCCTTTGACCCATTCCCTCAGAACGCAAAAGCAATGCGGTCGAATTTGGAGTTTTCTCGAACTGGAAGTGGAGGGAGTTTCAGGGTTGCAGTCTTATGTATGTGATTATGAGGTGAACTCTGGCAGGGAAAGGGTATAAATACAACGACTTTCGAGCTGGATTTAAAATTAAGCATTGCTCGAGATAAAATTAATTTTCTGTTGGAGATATCTATAAATATATTTAAATATTTCATAGCTCTTACTGCCATTCGATCTGGTTAAAATACCTTTTATATTTAATGCCTCGTAATTGAATTAAACAATCGCTCACACTTTATTATATTACATTTCTCTCTTTTTATTATTTTTTTTAAGCCACTCGATTTGCGGTGGAAGTTTCACTGCTCGAACTGAAGACTGAAGGGCCATCCAATGCTCGCATCGAATATTTTCGAGTGCGTTTATCATAATAATGGGTTCATAAAAAATTGTAAATTAAGTCGTAACCGCTTCTTAACCGATTCATAATTTATTAAAAGCACTCATCATATTTAATGGCCGATCAAAAGATTCGTTGGGAATTGATAGTACTTTCGTACACTTTCAATTTAAAAAGAGTTGAGATTACAAATAAATATGCTCCTTATATATTTTAATAGTTTAACTTTCACAAGTTTTATAATTCCATAGAAAATGGTTAGAGAACTCGGCCACTAACCAGACTCTGAATGTCTCGAGGGCAACTCGAGCAGGTCCTGCCAGTCTGAGGTCCTTTTCCGGCTACATCTGTTGCCAATTTATCAAGGGCATCCGCCTGTGTGTATATGTGCTTGCTGTTTGTTTTTGCCCGGCTCTGGTTGATTGCCATTGCTTTTTGCATTGATTTAACTTTTGCTGATTTCTGCGTAGCGCTGCTCTCTCTCTCTCTCGTCGAGTCGAGTCGAGTCGAGTATCCTGGCCCCAATTGGCAGCCTCCTGGCCCTGGGAGGGCTTACAGGAGTCCTCCCTGCGCCCTCGCCTCTGTTGTTGCTATAATTCGATTAGATTTTGTTTCAGATTACAGATTCAATTTAAATTTCAATCATGAATTGTAGCATTTTGCGATGCCATGACCAGAGGGGATTCAGCAGGACCCAGGACCCAGGACCGAGTACCGAGGACTCGGCACGAAGCTGCCTCTGAATCCGAGTCCGGGCATGGGCTGCGTGTTTGCGGTTTGATTTAGATTTCATGCTTGTTAACACATCGTTTGCAGGAGCAGGAATAGTTCCCTCAATCTCGACCCTCCTCTTCCGCAGGCTCCCTCGAAGCCTTTCGGAATTCATAAGCAAAATGAAAAGCGAAAGGGATCGGTAAAGGGAAAGGGAAGGACTAGGGGAAAGGCCACGGGAAAGCGCCGGGGCCAGAGGGTCCTGTCTGGCTTCTGGCCAAATCCAATCAGCCAGCAATTGCAATATAAACGCGTTGACAAGGAATCCGGGGTCTGAGCAATGTCGCCCACCTGACGACAGTCTCTCTCCCGAAAGTCCAAGTCGGAGTCAGTGTGGCAACATGGCGAAACAAAGGACGAATCCTACGAGGAGCAGGAGGATGGGGCACAGTGCAAAAAGTTGCCCCGGAGCTACTGCCGAGGACTAGGACAAAGGCCCGATCCACGCACAGCCCCTCGATTCCGTTCCCCTTCATACAAGTTAAATTTTGTGGAAAAATGCATTCATGTGCATCGAGCAGTGAATCCGATGGAGCCTGCAACGTCGTTGCCCACTGCCACTGCCACTGCCACAGCCACTCCTCCGCACTGTGTGTGTGTGTGTGTGTGTGTGTGCTTACATGTGTCGAAGTCGCATCCGCCAAAGCTCATTCACACATCCGGCTCTGGCCAGGATCCACCGCCATCCACCATCCGCCATCCGCCATCTACCATCCGCCATTCGTTCGGCGTTCGCCGTTCGTCGTTCGGCATTCCCCGTTCGCTCTTAGCCATTCACCATCCTGCCATCCTGCTAGCCGACGGTCCTCTGTCTTGTTGCCATTGGCAACATTTCATAAAGGATGCGCTACAATACGAGGCGCTTAGAAATATATAAGGAAGTCCAAATGCACTGCGTGCACTCTGAGAAAGAGGGGTAACGAGTTCTTAAAGCTAGTGCTAAAAATTACATTTATAATTGCTAAAGATCATTGAAATAATTCATAAAAAATTATTTGTAATAATTTCTAAAAAACAAGCACATCAACTGATAAAGTAAAGCCATTTCAATAGCGAGTAGAAAGTAACAAATAGTGAGTTGAGAGCAGCGAGTTGCCAGTAGCAAGTAGCAAGTAGAGAGTAACGAGTAGCTTTCTTCGAACAATTGTTAAATGAAAATTAGCAGATCGATTAATAAAGTGAAAAATTTTAAGTAGCGAGTAGCGAGTAGTAAATAGTGAGCAGCGAGTAGCGAGTTGCGAGTAACAAGCAGCAAGTACCTTACTTTTAACTTCTTTTACTTATGCTTCTATTGTATTTATATACTATTTTTAAATAATACTAAATCTTTTGACATTTTCTTTTTTCATTTTAATATTTATCTTTTATTTATTAACTTTCTCCCTAATCCTTTTTTGCCCAGTGTCCTGTGTCTCCTGTCCCATCTCGCTGCTCCGGTTGACGTTTTCGTGGAAGTATTGAAAACATATTGAATGCGATAAATCTGCCTCGACTGGCACTCCCGACCGCTGCCCCCGAAAGCCCTTTCCACATCCTTTCCCGGAGTCCGGACACAGCAACAAATGACCATGTCCATATGGCAAAGTGGTCGCATATGGATGCAGAGTGTTACAGTGCTCGCTACAAGGACATTAAAGGACTAGCCCTAACATCTTCTAGAATGCCAAGGTGTTTGCTCACCTTTAAGGTCGAATTAAAACACTCGGAGGGAAATAATTAGGTCAAGTGGCACAAGTAGGTCTCCTATAATTCGGGCATAAATATTCAACTAGAGTCTAAACACATTCGAGACAAATCCTGCCAAGTCATATACTTGGGGAGAAGTTAGTGCCGCACAGATCCTTCCACACACATACTTGGCCGGGTCGCCAAGACCTCGCTTGCGGGCTGCCAATCAATGAGTTAGATAAATATTTTCACAGCAAATGGAACGTAATGAAAAGCATGCTTAAGTTGCTCAAAAGCAAAGTCAAACAAGGCGGCAGGCGGCATCGTCGGCATCGGCGGATTCATTGAAGGAGCAGCCAGCCAACTCGAGTGCATAAAAAGAGACAGGACATCGGCCGAAAGGGGGAGCAGTAGCAGCTGGACACTGGCCGATAAGTTATCAAACTGAAGGCAGGACATGGGCGGCGGGCAATTAATCATCGAGTGGCCACGGTAAATTTCAGCCGGACCCCGGAAAATGTCAAAACGCCAATTAATTAAATTACGCCCGAGGCGAGTCCACTCCAGCTATGGCCCACTGTGCTTGAAGGACTCCCTCTCCCTGCCTCCTTGGGCTCCCTCGGTTCAAGGGTCTGTGGAAATAACAAAGACAAAAGGCGACAACATCGCCGACACACATGACATATTATTCATTTCGCTCGAAATTGACACAAACACTTAGAGCAACAATAACACGCGCCATTTATTCATGCAGCAGCGCCAGTGACGATGGCCAGGACGAAGACGGCACATCCTTCCACAGTCAGTTGTCGAGATAGAGACTGAGAGGAGCAGCAGGCAGGCAGGCAGGAGTCGGGACTAGATGAAGCCGAGCAAGGCGAACGTAAGATGGCGCTGCTCCAGTCTGAAGTTGTTTGCCGGTCATGCTGGAGACAAAGGACGAAGGACATGGGACGAGGGACAGGAGACAAATGTCAAAGGGAAGCCTGGGAAATAAGTCAGGGCGGAAGGATGGAGTCGAGCATGCAGCAACAATATGTTTCCTTTCCGCCTGCAGTTACCACTTCCGCTACATGACAACAAAAAAAAAAAGAAAAAAGAAAAAGGAAAAAGGAAACAAAAGAGAACACTGATACACCCCGGGCAGGAGCAGCCACTCAAGGATATCGAACTAATATGAATGGTGTGTGGTCTAATAAGGTTACAAATCAAAATTTGATATTGAAAACGACCAAGAAAATATATTGGTAATTTTGTAGAGACTTTTTTGCATCAATTTAGGTCAGCTAAAAGATTTTGCGGCCTAATCAATTATAATAAAATAAAAAATAAAATAATAAATTATAAAAAAATAAAATAAAAACAAGCTTATTTCAATTTTATGCAACTAAAGACGCTGCCGATGAAGATGATGAAGAAAAAAATACCAATGATGATGATGACACTGAGAGTCGTGAAGAAAATGCAAGTTAAAAAAAAAAAAATATTAACAAAAAAGGCGTTAAAAACAATACAAATTTGAGCCAGCAAATAAAATAATTAAGACGAAGCGGGGCTCCTATAAGCCATCAGTAATCGCCAAGGCATATAATTGTTCCATAAATAAAAAAGATTAGAGAATAACGCTGGACAAAAACAAAAATAAATAAAGAAAGATGTTGAGCCTGTGAAGGCTGAACGAACTCTGAGCTAATTGAGTTCGGCAACTGAAAAGGTAATCTTTCGATACAACTTTAGAGGTGGGGAAAAAAGAACATCGATTTTCGATATATTTTAAAAACTAAGCATCGATGTGTTACCAGGTCTAGTGAAGTCCACTTGGAGAATGCAAAAATTATTGCAAAAATTATTCTGGATGAACACTTATACTAAAGCTAATGATGCGAATTTTATTAATTTAAGAAATTGAGAACTCGAAATATCCTAGTACTTTTATTATACATTAGCATTTAAATCATTTTAATTACAAACCTAGTTTTTTTCATACTGAATTTAGATTAAAAAAGTCTGCTAAATCAAGCAATTGCTTTCTGTGCACTATTTAAAGCCTCTACAAAGCCGTAAATTTGTATAGATACCGAATTTTTGAATTATAGCCAGAATTTGATGATCAATCACAGTCGAATGATTGACTCATTAATTTTATTTTGTGTCCATCTGATACTGAAAACATGAAATGGCGGAAGTAACACTTAAACAGCAACGTGATTTTTAATGCTCATGACAGGCCATATCAATCGGATGGCTGTTTAACGGCGATATAACTGCTTTCTGCATTATCTCAAAGTGTTGGATTTGTGACTGAATTAGCGGGGATTGTGGCTCTGCTCCCCTCCCCTTAAAAATCACATCACTTTCGCAGCTGTCGTGTTTTGCCAAATCATCGTCGTGTATTTAACTGTCAAAAAGGATATTGATCAAAAGGACATTGAAATGGTAGACCGTGAAGGTATTAGTACACTCATAAACATTTTTACCAAAATACTGCAGTAATAGCTCTACACAAACATATCTGAGACTTGCCGGAAACCGTCACTTCATTCGGGGAATGCTAGAACCAGTTGGGAATTAGAGGCGCAAATGTATGAGATTTTTTGTGATACATTTTGGGCGATTTAGGCAAGGTTTTAGGAAAAGTTTGGCATAAAAACAAAGACAGTTCGTCTCTAATTTAAGAGGAAGAATCTAAACAAACCTAAAAGCAAGAAACCTTTCCCTTAATTTGAGGAAAATAGAAAAATTAACCATAAAAAGTGTTAATTAAGTAGGCTTTCCTTTTCTTAAAGGTGCCTTTTCTTATATATTAATGGAAACCTTTTCTTAAGTCTATAAAAAAGTTTTTAGTTTTATGGCAATTTTTTTTAATGGCAATTTAACTTTAATCTACAAAAATATTTTCATAAGTGTAGAACAGTCATAAGAAGCTAATAAAGATCCTTAAAAAAAACTCTTAACTATTCAACTTGATAATATTCAATGGCAGCACCTTCCGTCCCCTTATTCAATTCGATTATTAATTACCAGCATTTAGCATAACCGAAGCATTGTCCTGTGCCACTGCCACTGTATAAATTGTGTAACCTTTTGCCTAACCTGCGTGTCTGGGGTCCTTAGCCTACAGTAAACAGAGGTAATGCCGCCGGTATAACCATCACTTGGCTATCATCGCGACGGCTGCTAACTCGAAATGGGAAGTCGGTTGTCTATTGACAAATACGCAATAGACGGTTTGCAGCACGTAGGCTGTGCTCCGAACAACAGACCAACAGGCAGGCACGCACAGAGGCAATAACAAAATGGGAGGAAGCTCACGCACAGACACACACGCACTCTGACAGGAGCAGAGATATGTGTGTGTGTATGTGTGTGGCATGTCCTTGTAATAGTTGGCATTACAACGCGTCACGCGGAGGCAGGAACAGAGGCAGGAGGCAGGAAATTGATGGCAGCCTAGCAGGATGGCAGCTGCTTTGGGTTTTTATTAACTGCCACCCGAAACGGAGACAAGTGTAAGCGAGCAATTATCAGGCCAACTGTCAGGGAAGGTGCGGCCGGGGCCCATGACATTGGCCATTTATGAAATGCCGATCAGAGTCCAGGGATGGTGAGTACACCAAAATTACACAACAAAAAAAAAGATACATCTAAACAGTAAATTATCTTCCTTATATAAGAATTTCTTTAACTAATATTTAATAATTAAAAATATAACTAAATTATAACTTTTTCCTTAGCCCTGCCTACGTTATGATGTATATTTTCGGTTCAGTTGAAAATGCAAAAAGGACACGCTCTGTTGCCTGGAGCTCTAACCCGGCCAAAATTTATGCTCACCCACACACACACACACATACACACACACACACATACACACACGCGTGCAACTCAAATTGAAGCTGCGCGCAAATAAGTGTCCTGCATAAATTGTGCTCATTTGTGCGGGACAGGACGAGGAGTGAGGACGAGGAGCGAGGAGCTAGGAGCGACGAACGACCAAGTTTCGGCAATTTGCCTTGGCGTGACCTGAACCGAGCAATTGCAGCTATCCAGAGAGAAAGAGAGTTCACTGGCTGCATGCAATCCCTGAAAACTACAGCACGGCAAAAAAAAAAGGATAAAAGATGAAGGATAAAGACTAAAGTATTTTTACCTTATTGAAACGTTGCTATATAGTAAATATGTAAAATATATACAAAATACCATATAAAATTTAAATGAAGATCTGTAAATATATTTGAATTTTTCTAAATTTTCTTTACTAAATTCAAGAAAGAGGATCTCAGTATCTTATAATCTTTAAAGAGCCTTAACTCAAGTATTATTAGATTCTAAGTTCCTCTACCTTCAATTTAGTAAAGAAATTTATGAAAATAAGGATCAAATGTTACCTAAACTAAATTTATGAAGAAGTCCATAGCTTAGAAGATCCTTTCAAGAGATTGATGAATTTTTATAAAGAGTAAAGAAAGAGCACCATGTCCATGCTAACAAATAAACAAATTAACAAATCTCTGAATTAATTTATATAAAAACACCGAAAAAAACAAAGCTAATATTTTCTCCCAGTACAATCAAACTCAAAAAAGAAACCTGGCAAAATGGCCAGCTTAGGTAGCTCAGGTGTCAACTTTTTCCGCAGTCGCAGAAAATCGTTAATTTAACGGAATCCAACCGGCGACTGGGCCAAGTTTTGATTCGGCTTTTGGCCAAGTTGATTTAATCGCCACTGTACTCGCCGTGGAGCTCCTAATGAACCCAAACCCTCCTTCCTTCCTCCTCCTGGAACCTGTTTATCTAAAAAGGTGACCTCGAAGGCTCCCACTAGCTTGGCAGGAGCAGGAGCAGGAGCAGGGGCAGGTCCTGGATGCCGAACCACCATTACCACCACGTGGCCGGAGGCGTCGAGCCAAAAATATGATTCATGTCAGAATTGTCGTGCGTATAAATGAATATTTGAATTATTGTTGCCGTGCTACGTGTTTCGGTGTAGGTGTATTTCCCTACACTGAGATAAAATCTTTAGCGCTTGGAATTATATAGAGTATAAAGAGGGAAAGTTGGCTGTATTTATTTTCCCGCTGTGCAACACACCTTCGTGTGTGGGTGCTGTGCAAGTTCATAAATTATGGCAACTTCCTGGGACACTCGAAGCCACGAAGCTCCCCTGCTCCCAGCACCCAGCTTTCAGTTCCGAATCAGAATGCGAATCCAAGTCCACATCAGTTTCCCCAGCGTCCAGATACAAATTCAAATTCGAGTGCACGGAGAAAACCAATTTGAAAAGGCGAAATGCTAAAGTTAATAAATGCTTTTAATTAATTATTTTAAGCGATATGTGTGGGAGTTCATAAAGTCCAGAAAGGGGTTAACTTTAGTGACTTTAAAGATAGATTTACATTTTTCAACTCAATAAGAAGTTGTTAAAACCCTGCCAAAAGGCACAATCTATTATTGTTACATTAACTTCTATCTACATTTCTGTAAAAGTATAATTTCTTTGCATATAATTAGGCATACTAATTATTTAAATAGATTTTTATACTCTTGCAGAAGTTTATAAAGACTTTCATAAAAATTGATCATAAACAATGCATTCATTTAATTCGGAAAACTTTATTGTGCTTTATTTTTGAACGTTAAGCAACCAGCAAAATGAATTATAAATTTAAAAACTAAATATTTGAGAATTTTAACGATTTAAAAAACTCTTTTACTGCGTTTCAAGCTTATAATGAGTAATATAATATCTTGAAAGAGTATAAAAATTATAACTTTATTATTTTTAAACAGAATTTCATTAACTCTAAGATATGTGCATTGAGAAATATTTCAGAACTTCAATTTAAATTTGATGAAAATCGAATGACTATATTATATAGCTCCCTTAGGAACAATCGTTAAATGCTGAGGAAAATGCAAAACTGTAATTGTAAAACTGTGAAAATAATAATGATATAAAAATATTTACATATTATTCATATTATATTAGATATATTTTTAATTATACAATATGCAAGAGTATACAAACTTCGGCATGACGAAGTTAGCTTTCTTGTTCATCTTCTTCCTGTTTCTTATTGTAATTACCACTCCTGGTAAGAAATCCTATCCATATGTGACACTTTACCTCTCAGTTGTTACATTTTCCCAAAGTGTGCGTGTGAGTTTGGTGAATTTCTGGTCACCTTCGGTATTACCAAGGGCTCTGCTCATCCTTGTGCTCAGCTTGGAGTTTGAGCTTGAGCTTGTGGCGAGGCAGGAGTAGGAGTAGAGCCAGGAGCAGGAGCAGAAACAGGGGCCAGAGATGGGGCCTTAGCAGGTAAGCATAAGTTTTAATGTCTCAATTGGCTTTATTACTATCTCTGGTCGTTCCCTGGCTCTTTGTCGGCCCTCCCTCTGCCCCTCTGCCCCTGTGCTCCTGTGTGTGTGTGTGTCTGGAATCACTTAAGTTTGGTTTTGTTTTTCAGTTGCCAAAACTCAGCTTGAATGCATAATAAGCCTGTTCTTTATGGCATACAGATTTGGGGAGGGAAAGGGATGTGTGTACTGTGTGTGCTGGGTGTGTTGGGTGTGCTGGTGCTTTGTTATATTATGTTGAGTGCTGGCTATTAACTTACACCGTATGAACGTGCGCCACACACGGCGTATGAGTGATAAATAAATGATGCGCCGAATAGGCCTAGTCAAGGATAAATCCGTGAGCCAAAAAGGGAAGGAAAGGAAAGGAAGGGAAGGATCTTAGTGGCAGGAGTAAGCTCCAGCTCCGGGCTTCCTTGTTTTTCGATATTCGAAATAAATTAAAAACTTTTTCAATTGCATTTCTACGGCTACGTGCCATGTAGCGGGGTCGTGTGCCACATCGGCATGTTTATATGTTTGTATGTACTATATATATATTCCTGGGGAATTGGATTATATAAATATGTTTTATCACGCACGAATTGTATGGGTATATGTATATGTATGTGAGTACATTGTGTACAGTACAGTAGGGCTTCCTGCTAAGGGAAACTGTAGCGAGAAGTTGAAGTTTTCGCAGAGATAATTTGAAACTGTTTAAAAAGGTTATGAGGCAGAGTCTCATTAGGAGGACCTCTGAGGTTCATCAATATCTAAATTTATTGATTTTCAACTAAGATATTATATTGATCAGAGCTGCCTAAAGCCTGGACTAATTTTTCTTCCAAACTTTTCTATTTAAACAATGCACTTGCAACGCGTTCTCCTTCGATGAA
This sequence comes from Drosophila punjabiensis, assembly GCA_008042585.1. Lineage (NCBI taxonomy): Eukaryota > Metazoa > Arthropoda > Insecta > Diptera > Drosophilidae > Drosophila > Drosophila punjabiensis. Next base: position 132,241 of record VNJR01011896.1, on the reverse strand, counting down.
TCAAATTCCTTCCTTTCACCATCGAACTTTGACTCAAATACTTGATTTTAATCCGTTGATCCGCGAATCTAACACTGAATTCCCGCACTGAAACGCACTGTAGGCGCTTTGGCTTTATACACGCTCATTTTCAATTAATTTTCGCCAGCTCCCAGTCGGCTCCTGCCGCCGCTTCCTCAGCTTCCTTCGCTTCCTTCGCCTCCGTCTCAATTCAATTAAGCTTATGAAAACTTGAAGCACCAAATTTAAAGCATCATTAACACTTTCGTGTGTGTGTGAGTGCGGCATGTTCGTGTTATATAATAAAATTAACAACTTTATTGCATTGTCGCCTCCTCTGAGACGACGAGTGGGAGCAGCAGCATCAGCAGGAGGACCTTAGACCCCTCCAACAGGATTCAAGTCTAGTCAGAAGTTTGCCAGGACACTCGGGTGAAAGAGCAAGAAAAGTTGTTGCAAAAAAAAAGGGAGATCAAATCAAATGGTTACATTTACAACAAAATTAAAATGTAGTTTAAGCTAAATAACTTTAATTTTAAAAAGATTAAATACAGTTGAGTTAAGTTTTAGTTAATATAAAATAATTTGTATTAATAATACGATTTTATATCATTTTTCTAACTTTATTTTTTGATAAGAATATGAAATTTTTAACATTTGTAAAACTTGATTTCTTGACAAAAATATTTTAAAATTTAAAAAAGCATTTCAAACCTTACCTAAACTCTAAAAAATTAAGTTCAAAATGTATCTATTGATACATAGCTCTCTCGGCCATCTCTAGTCCGAAAAAAGTAATGAAACTTTATCCGAAAACTGCTATGGCTTTGCCATTGTTAAACTTTTTTGTATAAATGGCTTTTTTCACACTTGGTTCAGTAGCTTTTGGCCCTCTTACCTCTCACCTCTCACCTCTGGCAGTAATTTTTCACTTTGCCCGCAGCAGATATTTGTGACCGAAATTGTTTTCGCTGCACTCGGAAATCTGGCAGCGAGGAAAGCAACCAAATGTTGATATAAATTGAGCCAAGAAATGCATTAGCCAGAAATTCCAGCAATAACAAAGCAAATCGCTATACCATAAATCCCAACTATAAGAAGAATATATATATATCTCCGATCCCAGAGCTTGCTCCAGGAAATGGGAAAACTATATACTTTATAATACAAAGTTTATGTGTACGTAGGCAGGTTGCTACATACTTGGTTTGTTATTATCCTGCAAGGGTATAAAAACTTTGACTTGCTCAAGAGTCCCCATAGATTTTTTTTGCTTTTTTATAAAGTGTTTGTCCTGGTCGAGAGACAGACGCCAGCTGGTGTCCGTCCTGGGGCCAGGGAACAGGGAACAGAACAGGACCTTTGCTGCTAGGCCCAGACTTCTCCTCACATAGATTTAGTGGCAATCACAAGGGCAGGGCTATCATTGATTTACGCTAATGCATTTTTAAATGCTTCCAGCCCGAGTTCCACAACAACAATAAGCTATGGAAGAGAGAGTGGAAGTTATGAGCTGCTAAATACATGCACAACCTTGCTGGGATATGGCCCCCAGACAGGATACTTCAGGTCACCTAAGTGCGAATAAATCAGCAAATTGCCTGACGGGACAAGGAGCAGAGGAGCCAAGGAGCCGCGGAGCGAAGGAGCAATGGAGGCAAGATGTGGAAAAACACATTATAAGCTAAAATTATTATAATCGTTGCATACTTGCAGGCGCGCTCAGTTCATAAATAACGGCTCTTTCTTGCACAAAATATATAGCATAGAAAAGTGCAGCCAGGATAAGGAACTAGCGGGTAGCAAGAGTAAAAGGATAAGAGAAGAAAAGCTAAAAAAAAGGAATACCCTGTCTTAGGGGAAAGTTAAGTCCGCATTTAGAAAGATATATACCTCTTGCCTCTTCCAAATTGGATCAACCTATTCGAATAAGTATCCTTTTTTGGTTTGAATATATCGTAATGAATAAGAATAATGCTTAATTATTAAGTTTTTATTATTCTTAGCCCCGAATTAAGCTTTAGTTTCGTGTCTTTGAAAGAGATGAAAGTAAACTTTCTTTTTTTTACATTTCCCTTAAATTAAGTCAAAACTATTTTCCAACTAATTAAAAAGTACTTCCCCTCAAAAAGTACACACTTTACGAGCTTACAAACTAAACAAACATAAATCAAAGCTATTTGTTTCTCCACAAACAATCATAACAAATAAGATTTTATTTTATGGCAATCCAATTTCGTGTTGACCAAGTCGATAGATCGACCAACTTTCCACCGACTATCCTTCAAGTTACAATCCGGCATTAGCCACGCGAAGCCCCTTAAAAATGTCCTCCCATCGGGGCAGAAAGGATCCAAGGATCCGGCTGAAATACGCTCAGCAAAGGCTGCCATAACTCAGGAGCAGCCCCGAGGGGCAGGACGCTTACACCTCCAGTTAATATCTTGTGGGTCAGTTTTTTTTCTCTCTCTCTCTGAGCGTCGGTGGTGTCCTTTTTGCACAGCTGTCGCCGGGATGGACCCAGGGACCAGAGCGTTGGTTGGTAAAAAATATGTGAAAGTAATACAGAAAAAGCCAGTTGAAAGGATAAAATAAAATAAAAAAAAAGTGTGTGTTTGCCACTCCGGAGGGAAGTTTAAAATTTATTCGATTCGAAGTGTAGTAATGATAATCGCAATAATCATAATGCAAATATTACATAAAGCAAATTGCCGCAAATATTTCACAAATGTCAGGGGAGGAGCGCGGGGCCGTGTTGATTGCATCTGGATGCTGGCTCCTTTTTTGCTCCTTTTTTTTGCCAGGACCCCGCTGTTATTGTTATTGTGGATGCTGATGTTGATGTTGATGTTGATGTTGCGGCGTGCTCATTGACGCACGTTTCCCACAATGGCCATTAATTTGTTTACAATTACATGGATTTTTGCCTTACGCGTTTTTTGTTTGCTCATTTATTGTTTTCCTATATTCACAGTGAGCGTTTGTTGTTTGTTGTTTTTATAAATTTCCTCTCTTTTTTTTTTTTGCTTTGCTTCTGTTTGTCATGCGGTTGTTTGTTAGCTGTCCAGGTGAATTTCCCGGCAATTGGTGCACAAAACAAAAATTATATACATTTGTTTTGAAATTCTTAATGTTAAATTTGTGCTTAAGAATCGATAAGAAATATTTTAGATCGTAAAAAAAATTAATTTTATAGTTAAGCTCTAATAATGTAGTAATATCGATGAGTTTGTTTTTATATCTGACCGAGAGGCCGATATATACATCGATTTACATCGCCAAGTTCGATAAATCGATATTATCTTTAAATCATAAATAAATACATTTGAAATGGGTATCAACAACTATTTTATGATCGATTAATTAATTGTAAAATTAATAATAATCGGCAATGGAAAACAAATAAAATAAAAAGGTTTTCTGAGATTTTCTTTCGATATATCTTTGCGATAAAAAATAACTCATTGATTTCCTTTTCTCTACAAATTTGCTATTGACGCTGCCAAACTTCCATTCACATCCTTTTCTCAGTGCATTCGAGTTATTCACGAATTCGAGAGCATGTGAAGTGAATGAGCGATGTGAGTTAATTGAAATAAGAGGTACAGGTGGATATCGATTTTCTTATCGAAAAGATATGCATAGAATGGGAACGAGTGGGCCGTTGATGTCGATGAAATGTGAGAATGTGAGAAGAACGCTTGCGGCATGAAAAAGAAAATGAAAGATATAAAAATAAAATAAAACGAAACGAAAAAAAAAAGAATTCAAGCATTTCGTCGTGGTCAGAATGGGAAAAAGGTTTGCGGAAAATACTGCGAATGCCATTCAATCGCACACTCTCTGTGTGAGTCTCAAGAACATATCTATTAGGGAATTTAGTTAATTCATTGTTCTAATTAAAATATATAAGAGCTATACAAGGGAAATAACTGGCATATTAAAACGTACTAATCAGTATTCATGAACTTCCATCTTGTATTGAAATTGGATTAAAGCTGCGCCTACTTCGAAAAACCTTGGTTTTGTTAATTCACTTAAAATGCAATTAAATTTTTAATGCCCTTTGAATGGACAATGTGTGGAATGGAGCAGGAGCAGGGACAGGATCTGGGGCCAGGGGTCAGGGGTCAGGCCCTTTGTAATGAGGCCATTGTCAGGCGAGCAGATGTGGTTGATTTCCAGCGCCATAGAGCCGCGCATTCATTTAGCTTGTGTCATTTTTGTTAATATTATTATTATTATTATTATTGCCACACGCGGGCGTTCGTTTTTTTCTCCATTTTTGCACTGCCACTGCCGCTGTCATTTGCGCTGCTGTTAATAAAGCCATAACAATCGACATCATAATATTCGATGTCATTAAGAGTATATAATTGTAATTAACTTTGAAATTATTTCTTAATTTTTTTTTTGTCAGCGCTTCGCTTCGCCGCCACAATAATAATAATTTAAGAATTGAAGCACGCTGCATACAGTGTCCTTCAGGCCCGACGCCTTCAATTATGGCACTATTTTTGCTTTTCCCCAATTATTTACTCGCAAGGCATAATAAAGAGTGATCGGGACATGGCCTGGCGAGGCCTGCACTTTCCATGCAATTGTTATTATTATGCCAAGTGCTCTCCAAATTGGCGTAAGTGAGTTAACAAGGCGGATACGTGATATGAAAAAAGCGTATACGGACGTGCGTGATGTGAACAAATGTTTACTCCCAATTGTTGGAAGCCATCCTCTTGGGCTGCAAAATGTGAAGAGTGAATGGGAATTCAATTTTATTTCCCATAATTCCATATTCGAATTACCATTTAAAACAAAGGAGATCATTTTGCTTTCGCAAAAACATAATTTACAAGGATTCAAAGGAAGTTGAGCGGAGTAAATACAACATTGTTGTGGTGATTTATAAAAAGAGAAGGAGTTTATTTGGCCTTAGAAATAATAGCGAAATAAGGCATATCTTAGAAAAGAAATAATGAGAGCACTAAATTAGTGTAGTATAAAATTAGTTACGGATTAAAATATTCAAGGATGTAACTATAACGAAAAGAAAAATGTTTGCCCAACATTTTATCGAAAATATATATTGATATATCGAACATTTTTTTACTATAATATATCGCTATTATTAATTTAATTATTATTAATTTATTTGTCTCTTTTCCGACTATAACTCTCCGAAATGATAAAACAGAAGATCGATTTAAAGTCAATTTCTATATTGCATAAATAAGATATCGATGTATATCGATTTTCACATCACACATTGTTTAATTAGCGATATATATCTAATTTTATCGAGAAGACAGGTACATATAAAATAAAAATGTTAAGCATTGAAATATATCGTTTTTAGAATTAAAATATCTTAGAAATAAAATTTATTTATTTTTTATTAATTCATGTTAATTGATGTTTTAATATGTTTATTAATTCATGTTGTATTTTATCCCAACCCTATTCACAACATCTTTTTTAACAAATTTTCTTACACAATGATGCCTAAAATTTAGTTCATACTTTTATTTTACTTAATCCAATATATCGTATCATCGATTTAAACTTTGATAAATCGATAAATTGATATTTTCTGCTTTCCCCAAGCTGTAGACATTGTAAGTTATAATTTCGCTATAATCTCGATAGACACTAATTCCTCGATGACGTCACCCCTTGAGCTTCCTCATTACACAAACCCCACAAAGCACCACTTACTTAGCCACATTAAGCAGGATGCATAGGTGATTTGATGCCGTGCTCATCTGCGGAAAAACAGTGGCTCCTTAAATGAAAATGTATAAATAGGGAAATGGGGAAATGAGATGATGGGATGATGGGAAGATGGGAGGGTAAAGTGACCGTGGTCAGGGTAACGCCGAGAGAGAGAGAAAGAGGAAATCAGCTTTGATGGGAATCATCTCCATTACGCGCTGACCCCGACGTCATTTCGCAGCCATTTTCACGTTGGCAGGAGTTGGCTTGGCTTTTTGTGTATTGCATTTTCTTTGCGTATTAAATTTGCATTTAATTAAAATGCCACAAACTCTTAATGAGTCCGTTCCCGGCTTGGCAACTTTTTACATTAGTTAACGTTACACGGCAACGCTCGAGGCTGCCTGCCGGTTACCGTTGCTCATGATTCCCATTGAGCCAAAAGAGCGCGAAATATTCAGGCCAACCACAAAAATGCAAGAGGGTGGAGCTCCGAGGGACTCTGCAGAATGCAGAATGCAGCCGAGTGGCAAGGTGAGGGATCAGGAGTTGCAGGAGTCGCAGGAGTCGCAGAAGAGGTCGGGAGACGCTGGCCGTGCGGGGGGGGAGCTGCAAGAAAATTTTGCAAATGACCAAAAGTTCAAATGCGAATCATTTATACGGAAGTAGGAAAAGGCACGTAGGAAAAGTACAGAGGAGTCTGCTCGAAGAAGAAATATCCTGGGATTCAGGGAAATAAAGTTGCTTAATAATTACAATTAAATTTTGAGGAAACTGTATTACAAGGGATTTTTATTGGCATTTTTTGTGGCTCTTTGTGGTCTTTGAGATTTGATTTGTTATATTTAATATTTATATCTTAGTTTAGATACTTTATTTCATTAATAAAGATACTATATTTGTAGTTGTCAGTAAGCTAAGATACCCTTAGGGGTATCTACGGGTGCGAAAAAGCATTGTCTACTTAGAAAATCAGCGAAGCAGATGAACACTTGATATTACATAAATTTCAAGCTATATCTTCAGTATTTCTTTATAAGGATAGTACTGAGTTCCTTCCAGCTCCCTGATTAAGCCAATTGAAGTTTGTTTCAAGTTTAAATCCCTGGAATGCCACACGGTCTGATTTACTTGCTGTTTTGTCAACTGAATTGCGAATGCAAAAACTTTCGAGACGGCCTAGAAGAGCACACGAGAGCTGCATGTTAAGTGTAAGTTTACATTTCCATTTCTTAATCGAAACGGGTTCACCAGACAGACAGACAGGCAGGCAGTCAGCCGTTTGTGGCTTTTAAGAGTCAAAAGCGTAGCGTGAACTTTTCTAATTGTAAAATTGGGCAGGGTACATTTCCCCCTCTACATTTGCTCTGGCTCCTGTGTATCCTGTATCCTGTATCCTGTAGCTGCAGCATTCCCCGAACCCGAACCCTCTCCCCTGCACGTGCCAAGTGTGACAGGCAACCAACATTTTATTTTTTTGTATCAAACTGTCAATGGGGCTCTGTCTGTGTGCCGAGCCCTTCGCGTCCTGGCACTCACTCGCTGTGATCCTGGCTGGACGGATTGCACTGCCAGAAGCCGCATGTCATTTGCATAGTGGAGGGGAGATTTCAGAGGAATATAAAAATATAACCAAAAAATCAAAGATGTCAAGAAATAAATATTTTAAAAATTCTTTTCATAAAATGAAAGCCAGGAAAACTGCCTCAACAATTGCTTTCTTAGAAGTTAACTAAATTCCCGCAGAATAAATTCCTATAAAATCTATAAAAAAACCTATAAAATCATGAATAGAGTTCATGCAATTTTCCAGAGTGCAGACCGGCCGGGAGATTGCGGGCTGTCTTCGGCAGTCAGCGAGCTAGAAAAATGGCACAGCGTGCAAAACAAGAACATTGCCAATGGCATCAATTTTCAGCGCCAATTTTCCAGAGCAACAATAACAACTGAGACACCAGGCTCCTATCCTATCCTCTCCTACACCCATTCCCATCCTCATACCCATCCACAAGCCACATCCCCATTTACCTCACCGCTTTTCCGCTTTTCCGGGGCTCGTTCATCATTCTCTTCTCTTTTTGGGCCCCCATTCCCATCCCTACTTTATGGGCATGTGTATTTTTGGCTTTGTTTGCTTTATTTAGGCTGTTGTCTGTCTATTTACTCAAGTTTGCATACAAATGCCAAAGAAAGCGAGTGAGTTAGTGGATATCCAGAAGCTAGGAGGGGCCTAGGGAGGCATCTAGACAGGCTTTGGGATGCTCTTACGAAGAAGAGTCTGCTAATTTTAAGATATAAAAACACTCTAAGAACTCTAAGAAGGAGAATGTTAATAAATATTATTTTTAAAGTATTTTAAATTGAATTTTAATAATTATATTTCAATAATAAATGATATCTTATCCCTCAATTATATTGATGAAATTTAATATTTATTAAAAATATAAAAGAGAGTGTCTATAAGAGCTCCTTTAAAAATAAATGAAGTCTCCGCTTCAAAGTTATGCCACGCTGTTTGTTCCGCTGTGTAGGGAAAAACAACTTCGAGGGAACTTTAATCAAGTTAGAAATATGAAGAGCAGCCAAAGTTGGAGATGCCTTGGCTCCCTCGTCTCACCCTCCGGCAAAAAGGGGTTAAGTGTTGGCTTTATTGTCACAGTTAACTCAACACCATGTTGGTAAGACACGCACAGTTCATTTATCTGTGGAAAAGTTAGCAAAAAAATAAAAAATAAAAAAGAAGAAAGACAGCAGTGCAACGGCAGGGCAGTGCAAATATACCCGACTCGACTCGCCCCGGGAGCGGAGTCTTTAATGTTATTAAATCAAAGGCAGCGGCGCTTGGCAGGCCACAAGTAATTTGGATTTATAGCGGACGTTTCCCCCTCTTCGATCTGAGAGCCCACAGATCCCGAGCAATCCGGCAATTCGCCCGCACTTAACCCACAGTAAAGCGCAGCTAAACATTTTTTTTCTCTCTCCAGCTTCGGCTTTGACTTGGTCAGCTTTTTATTGGCAATGCAATGTGCCAGAGAGCCAGCGGTGAGGGGGATAGCCGAGGCAGAGAGATTTCTGTTGCTGAAAAACCTACAACTTTGCTGAGGAATCAGCTGCAGGTACATGCTTGAGGTATGCCTAGGGAAGGTCAGAATTCAGGTACTGAACAAGTTAGAGGTCATTTCTGCGGGAAAGTCTTTTAGAATTAATTTACTAAGCTTACAACAAATTTTATAGCTATTAGAGAGCTAAAACTCTACTCTATATTTAATAAAATAAAATAAATAAATAAAGTGAGACGTAAGCCAATTTCTCACATTTAAAGAAAGAACTAATATAACAATATAATAGCCAGGTCACAGGTCACAACTCAATGCCTTTCTCTCTGAGAAGTAAGAAGCTCTTGACCTTTCGTTGGCCCACAACCGAATTGCCATTGTTTGAGAGTATGCGAAGTGAGGGTCCTTTGTCACCCTCGTCTCAAGTCTTTGCAGCTTCTCCAGTTCTCCATTGAGGCCCAGCTTCCGCAAGTTTGGTCTGCCAGGACTCTCACACCCTTCTTTTTTCCTTCTCCAACACACACACACACAGATTAACACTTCCGTTTCTCCCCCTGTTCCGGTTTTTTATTTATTTCATTGTTCGCTTCCCGTTGATTCGGCCTTTGTCTTTACCTTCGCCAAACTGAACTGATCCCAAACTCCACTCATTCGCCATCCTTCGGTAGTAGCCACTTCTGCTACAGCTCCTTCTCCTTCTCCTTCTCCTTCTCCATCTCCTTTGCGGTTGCTCCTCGTCCTTGTGGCACTCTACCCGTCCCTGTCTCGTGTCCATCGTCTCGTGTCTCGCATTTTTATTTCGAGCAACTGATAAGCTTCGATATAAGAGGATTTCAAAGTGTCTTAAATAACGCTTGAGCGCATTCTGTGTGAGTGAGCCGCTGGGACTGAACGGAATGGGGGCGAAGGACATGCCGGACATAGGACATGGGACACAGGACGCAGGAGGCAGCAGCAGCAGGGCATGTCTCTTTTTGGCAGCATTTTTAGCTTTGGCTACAATAGGCATACACAAGTAAAAATTTCTCAAAATCTCTATAAAAAGGATATAGAATATTAAATTCTTTCTAAATTTTTAACTTAAATTTCTATACATTTTCCTGGTTTTTAATGCATGTGTTATTTTTGTGGGTAATTTTCGAGAATTTTATTCATGTGTAGAGAACGCTGGGCAGCTTTCATTGTGTCATCGTCGCCGGAAGCCCTCTTTGACCTGCCTTCCCGGCTGATTTCCTTATTCATTATGGGTGTGAATAATACGCCTCTCTACGCAGTGAAAAAAGGGCTAAAAGAGATGAAGGTGAGATGGTGAGACGCACACACACATACACCTTCTCACCTTTGCCAAAGAGTTTCCAATTTCAGTTCCTGAACAGTGGGTTGTTCAAGGACTTTCGTTATAAATATAATTTGAAATAAAATTGAAATCATTAGCTCAACTAATGTACTATAGTTAGAACAGTCTGCCTACTGAACGTATACGTAATATCTCATTCAAATATTACGTATACGTATTATCTCTTTCAAATATTACGTATACGCTCTGTTGTAAGCCATTTAATTTAAGGGACCAATTTCAATGAGATTCAAAGCCATAAACTATGCAATCTGACCTCGCCATGAGGTGTGCCTATGTCTGTGGCGGAGAGAAAAAGGTTTTCACCTTTATTTGCTGCATGCTTCATTGAATATTTCCCTTTCGTTAGTGAGGCAATGAAATGTCTGTTATAAGTGCACACACACACACCCACACTGAAGCGTCGGAAAAGCTGGAAAAGTTTGAGACAGGCCCACACACTCACACACACACCCCCACACACTCACACTCGGACACTCGCAGACTCGTATAGTTTATAGTCTGGCGCTATCAACACTTTAGGATCTCGTATGTTAAACCGACTTAAACACATAAGATTTATGCCTTTTTCACAAACGTGCGCCTCTTCCCACACACACCAGCTCACACACACACAAACACCGTCTTGCACACACTCAGTTTCCCATATATAGAGCCTGGGTCTTCATCATTTCCACTTAAGTGCCAGTGAAAAGTCAGGTGGGATCGAAATCGGAATGGGTTTTCCACTACGAAAATAAAGCTCCTTAAATTACTAAGAGTTGAGGATTCGGCAAATAAGATTTTAAGCGGTAAGTTAGTCCTCTTTGGTCCTATTTAGTAAGTAATCTATGGTCAACTTCATGTTGAAGTCATGTTAAAACAATCTAAAGGATAAGTGACTGAAGAAGAAAGTGTATGTTTAAGGAAATTAAAGCTGAGTTAATATTTACAAAATATACATGTCAATGATTTAAATCAGAAATGTGGTAAAAGGAATACTAGATAATTAAGAAATTAATAAGAAAATAATACATTTATTAATTTAACATTATTATTTTTTACTTATACTTAGGACATTGTTAGTTTTAACAATTTCAAAGCTCAACTTTTTATCCTATTTAATTGAAAAATAATCATAAAAGTAAATAAAATAATCAAATTTAATGACCTCTAATTGCCTTTAAGTATTACCTATGCTCAGTTCTCTTTCCAACTAAATTCTAACTATAAACTTTATATAGAATTAAAGAGTTAAACAAACTCTTATCCCGCCGGATAGTTACATTTCCCGCTGGTCACAATCAATCGGGTTTTCCAGAAGATGTAAGCCAATTTGGCTAACTTTATTGGCGCCAATTGACGGCAATTTAAAATACATAAAGATTTCAGGCATTGTGTTCCACATGCTGCAGCTGCAGCCAGTCCCTCTCTCTCCACTCTCTCTCTATTCAGTTATTCACTCAAAAATACCCAAGGCAAACATTTTCCAATGAAAACAAAAATAAAAAACAAAAACAAAACAAAAAAAAAAACGAAGTGAAACAAACCAACTGCACAGTAACAGAGAGTGTGGGTAAATATTTTGGAGGCAGAAGGATATCCTGGTAGCCGGAGTAAGAGCCAGGACCAAACCTTTGTTGTCAAACAGAGTCAAAATTAGGCTTAGGACCAGATTCCTTCCATCTCCCTGCACATATATCTTGGCCCTACGGATTTTAAAATGCTCTAACTTTGAAGGATAACTAAGACTTGGGAATGAAAGTGGAAAGCTAAAATATTTAAATAGTAACAGAAGGACAATTTATACTTGGGAAATATATTTAAATTATATCTTTAAAGAAATATATATTTAATTATTTAAGCTAAACATTCTCTTGGGACTTATCTCACTTATTCCCTCGAAAGGTTTTAGTTAAAAGTTCACTGAATTTCAAGGATACTTAGCAGGAGTAAGCCTAAGGAAAGGGTATTAAAATCCTCTTGCAGATTTTTCATTTTTTGTTCAGCTGTATATGTTTGCTTCTCTACTTTCTTTTTTTTTTTTTGCAAACAAGATGAATCGGAATTTGGCTAGGCTCACTGGTCATGGCCAGGACGACGCAGGACGCACAACGCAGGACGCAGGACATGCATGGATCCGTAACTACGACAACAAGAGCCACCCCTAAGGAGAGCATAGCAAAACATTTTTGTGGTCAATGGGACAAAAACCTATTTAGATAGTAATCAAAAATGCTATTAACTTTATGCCAAAAAATTTTACAATGTCGTGAGCCGAGTCAGGAGGCGGGGGGGAGCCAGGAAAAGGGAAAGAGAAAGGGCATTGGATTCGGTTGGGTGGCCAGTGGAATATATGTTTGTGTCCGCAATCGGACATTGACTGTCATGGTCAAGGTGGAAAAAGGTAAGAAAGGTAAGAAAGGTACAAACTGTGCGTGCTCAGGGCCAAGAAAGCGGGCCAAAAAGTGGAGTGGAGTGGGCCTGGCAGACAAAACAAAGTAAATAAACATTTCAATTCAATAGTCAAGAAAATCCGCACCATAAAAGAAAACAAAGGCATATTCCTCCCTCGGCATAAAAATAAGCAAAACATTTGGGTTCCCGGATAGAAATAGTTTCGGACGAGGGTCCGGCCTTTTTTCTGCAAAGTCCAGGCTCATCCTTCGCCACGGGATGAGACTTGTTTAACAGCTTACGCAGTTGAGATTTCACGGGGCTGGGACCCGGGATGTCCTTCCATGAAATATTAATGCTTTTTTCTCTTAAGGAGTAGGTGCTACTACTGCCAAACGTATTTAATAAAGTTATGTGCAAGTGAAAGGAAGCTGCGATCCAGGGATATGCATATTTAATTATTTCTGCAACTTTACTCAGCACATTTTGAGTTTTTTATTTATTTACAACAGTTTGAAATTAGAGTTTTATATGCTCCAAATGTATTATGTAAATATATCAATAAATATAGATATACAGTTCCTTAAATGGGTATCTAAGGGTACATATACCGATAATTATCGATATAAGTTTCTAAAATGAATAAGGGATCAATTTTCTAAAGTCATATGTTAATATTAATAGTTAAATTATTGTTTGTAAAATATTTAGAATTTAAATATTGTCGCCTGAGTTTTATAGATTTAAAACCGTAATTGTAAATATTATATACTAGTGGAAATATATATAATAAACTACTTGCAAAGTATCTTTCAGATAGCTTTAAAACTAAGGAACTATTTTGCCTACCTTTGAAATACTCTCTAATGTGGCCATTCCAAAACACTGAGACCCTTAACCCTGAAAAACACAATAAAAATCGAACCAAGAGTTGTAAATATCTCACAGAACGTACGTGTCCTGAGAGGAGAGAAGGAAGGAAAGGACGTGCACCGCAAGCATGTGTTGGTGTGGCTTACACCGAGAAGGACAGGAGAGAGAGCATCAGGGGTTCGGTTTGAGGGTTGGCAAGCGGTTGGCTTATCCCTGCTAAGCCTTCCAATTTGTGTTCCTTTAAGAGCCAGGACTACCTTCGATTATAAAAGTATAATTTCAGAGTTTACAGGATAAAATAAAGATGCAGATTGCTTGCAAGAAACTATAGATTCCTACTTTGATTTAAATATGTTTATTTAAGGATAATAACTAGTATTTATCTTATTTAACATTTTTGTCCCCAAATAAGGATAGCAAGGAAAGCTGCTCACCTTCCTTCTTCTGAATATCCTTTGGGAATTCCTATTCGCAGCTGGACTTGGAAGCAAACTTTAAATGCAAGTAGTTTGCATCACAGATCAGGCTTGTTCACACTTAGCCCCCAAACTTTGGCCATCTCATCCTGGGATTCCTCCTGCACCATTATCCTTTTTGCCACGCTGACTCTTTTACATTTGCATTTTTCTGTTTTGCCTCGTCCTGTGGTGCTTATGTTTTTGGATAAATGCCTGGAATTTGATGCCTCAGTTGGCCCTATTAATATCCATCTCTCCTAGGTGCTCCTGGCTTCCGACTCCTGGATTCCGCATCCGGTTGCAGCCTTCTCACAACTCACTTAAACGCCGCTTAATGGGCAGCCACGCCTCCGGCGACGGAGGAGGAGCTGCCTGCGCCCACGTTAAATGCGCAAATAATGAGTAAAATAAATAGTTGCATAAAATATTTGTAAAGTGCCTGAAAACTTTTCGCTTCTCGCGTTTCGCTGGCGCAAAACTTTCATAGTTTCATATTCATTGGAGGAAATATGGAAGGAAAATGGGTGGGAAAGTGGGAAAGAGCGAAAGAGGCTGAAGGGGAAAGCAGGGAAAACAGCATTTTCCTCTAGTATTTTAGGCAGTCAACAGCATTCAAATTAATTGGAAGGCGGCGAGGACTTCATTATTGTCAGTCTTCAGTCAGTTTGTCATATTTTTACGTGCTTCTGCTTGGAAATTTCCCAAATAACATACTACAAATTCTTAAATTTATAAAAATTTATAAAATTGCTCAAGGTTTTCAAGAATTTTAAATGAAGCCATCTTGCCTTTGCTCTGCTTTTTTATTTGTCCATTAAGCAGTGTCAGTGTGCCCTCGTTGAAGTCTAGACGCGATTTCATTAAAAAGCAAACACACACACTCAGCCATAGTGGGCGGTGCCACGCCCCACGACCCAGCGTTTATGTGAGTTTTAGGGGGGCGGAGATGGTACCTCGCACCGCCCTGTTTATGCCGCCAGAGAATTTTTAATTGAAAATAAAGAGTTTAAGCAAACATCAAAAATCACACATACGCCATTTAATGACTTCATTTGCGGGGCTCTGACACGCCCTCCTGCCACATCCTGCCATATCCTGCCACGCCCCTGCCCCTTCTGCCGCTGACAGCTGGCTGACAGGCAGCAACAGCCGCAGAATGTCATTATAATACACTAAACAAAAGGCTCAAATAAAAATTAACAGCATTCGCGCGCGCCTCGTTTGGCGCAGAATTTTATGGGCATACTTTCGGGCGCAGAAACATTTTAGAGCTCGCCGGGATTTGGCTTCGCTTTCGATTCCTTCCTTGCCTTCGTTTCTTGCCACAACAAGTGGCAATTTTATTAATTAGTGGAACAGCCACTCGCCACCCCGCTCAAGGCATTGCCGCCGCCGCCGCCGCGGCCGATACATTGCCCACATCAAAGCCACTCGACGGAAGGGGTAATTATGAAAGGGAAATTGATTCGACAGCTCCGCGGGCTAAACATTATTTTTCTCTAGATTTCAAGAAATCCATATATAGAATTTAAGCCAATTTAAATTTTTGAAAATCCATAAAGCGGGAGGACTGTCAACAGCTTTGGATAAACAAAGGGATTTGCTTGGGCTTGTCGCTGACTGAGTGACTGAGAGTGTGTGTTTCAATGTTTAAATGGGCTTCGCCATTTGCTGATTATGTGTAATGGAGCCACAAAGGACCCCGGGGGCCTCACAATTCACTCGATTCAACCCGATTCAACTCTGGCTCTGGGCTGTAAATTTTAAATTGATTTCCACTAAAGTGTTAAGCTGGCAGGCGGCCATTGCACTGAAGTGGTTCCTCAAACAATGCCTATTTGCATTCGATACATTTGTATTGCATATTGGCGCCCACTGTACTCCATACTGTACTTTGGTGTGTGCAGGACAACATGGCTGCAGGGCACAATGGCGAGCAACAAAGTCAAAGTAATTTCCTTAAGTAAATTCCGAATAGTTTAGATGCGGAAAGCCCGGTTCGCTTTGTCTACCCCCGGAGCCACACGATTTTTATAGTATTTTTGCCCTAGTCCGTGGTGGAGTTGTTAGGATTGCAACAGCAGAGCTTAGATAAATAGGATTTTTGAATGAAATAAATAATGCCCAAGTTGCAGTTTGGAATTATTTGTGTAAGAGAGATGACCTTAGGCATGCCTTCCAAATTCAGCAAGTGGCAAGGGAGCGATTCAGTTGCATGAATCTTACACAGCTCTGTTCTGTAAAGAATTCTGTAATCATTTTGAGATGGGAAAAATTTCTCCCTAGAAATATTTGTTATACGAGAGAAGGCTTTTTTTCCTGTAACCAAATTTTTAACACTTAAATTTTTTTGTAAATCGAGAGAAAGCTTATTTCCTTGTACCCAAATTTTTCACACTTGAAATTATCTCTAGAAATTCCCAAGTCGAAAATCTGTGGCTTCTTATATAACCTACCTATATCATAGGGTAAAAAATAATCTCTAATCTGTAAATAAAGTTTGCTACTAGATTTCTTAATGAGAACGAAACAGAATGAAGAATAAAAACCTACTACACTTGACTTATTTAAAAGTGATCATAAGAGTAAGTGTGACCATCAACATTTTAAGCTTTAATCCCAATTTCAAATATTTTCTTAGATTTAAAACTAACAAAGATACCCCAAAATTTCCTTATTTTCCAGTTCTATTGTGTTGAACGCTGGTGTGTGTGTAGTCCAACCACGCCCCCATTCGCCTCATTTCAATTTGCACGTTGGCATTCTTATCAATAGTCAAAAGCTTAACCCCCTCTCGGACCAGGGACCGAGCGAAGAAGAATGAAACTTCAGCTGTTTGTGAACTAACTGACTGACTGATTGACCGACTTCCACTCCGCCTTCTCAGCCAGAAAGCAGCTCTTTAGTATGCCGGTCGTGTGTGTGCGTGCGGCTAGCTAGAATGGTTCATTCCAGTCCAGGACCAGGCCCGGTCCTTGAGTCCACGAGTAGTTACCAGTGATGATGCTGCTGCTGCTGCTGATGCTGCTGCAAGGCGAGAACTTGCCTCGTTTTTCAAATTTGAATTTACTGTTTTGCGCCCGACGATTTGAGCAGTCCGAGTCAGTCAGCCATTCGGCCATTGAGTGAGTCCGTCGGACGGACGGACAGCTGGGATTGCCAAATGGGATT
Source organism: Drosophila punjabiensis (assembly GCA_008042585.1). Lineage (NCBI taxonomy): Eukaryota > Metazoa > Arthropoda > Insecta > Diptera > Drosophilidae > Drosophila > Drosophila punjabiensis. Next base: position 115,238 of record VNJR01011896.1, on the reverse strand, counting down.
CGAGTGCGGAGATTCAGATTCAAAGTGGGGCTTCCCCTCCCCTCGCCCAGCCCCCTCGGTCGTGCTCACTCGTTCATTCATTTAGCCGCTAATCAAACAAAATTGAGGCATGCATTAGTTGTCTGCACGCACCGCAGACGCTGATGCACAGTGGAGCCACTTGACGCGAAAAGTGCGGAGAGGATAGTGATAGCGACAGTGGGCATTGAGTAAGATATTCAAATATGCGCTTTTTCGAAGAAATTAAAATGAAATTAGTCTTATTTTGGCATTTTAAGCTAATGAACTATTATTATTTAATGGCATTTAAAATGACTTGTCTTTTAATAAATTAATAGGTACTAGATGTAAGAGACTTATACTAGGTGAAAAATATATTTAAAATAACACGTTTATATTGTGAATTTATATTTTTAAGCAATCAGATCTTCTTTAAGCTTTAAATAATAAAAAAGTCGTTATAAAATTAATTTATTTCGGTAGAAAAATCAATAAAATTAAGTTTCAGAAGCTTTGAAATGTTTTAAGGTCTTAAAGACATTCAACAAAAAATAGGTCATAATATAATAATTGTATAAAAATATACCACAAGCAATGACATAGTTAGATAACAATATTTTAAAAGGAAGAACTCCCTATGCTTTAACAATAAAATAATTTAAGTTAATAGTAAATTCAAATTATTTTGTAATATAAGAGTTTATTCTCTGAATTTTTCCTATTCAACAAAAATTTGATCAACTTCTAGCAGTCTAGCAGTCATAGTTTTAAAATCTAAATACAACTTATACGAATAGTTACTCAATAATTAATACTACAAAAATGTATGCATTTTAAAAAATAAATGAATAAAATACTTTTTAGTTTAGTTTAACATATAAATTTATTTCAATTGAAATAAAATACTATTTAATTTAAAAGACATGCCGTAATCAAGCAAAGAAATCAAACAGTGAAAAATCAACGTAATAATCCAGCCAATCAGCGTTAATTTATTACTCCATTTTGGTTAGCAATTTGCGGCAAAGCTAAACGCCACGAAAAATCGCTTGGCTTTATGTTATGTATTTATTTTTCGGGATTAGCGAGATTCTCGCCGGCAGATAAAATTATATGGCGAGTCTAAAGTGGCGGGCGATGCAATTGATTTCTGCCATCAAAACGAATGGAAGTAATCCACTGTCGCGGGTGGGCGGACTCCTGGCATGGGTTTTGGAGTTTCAACGCTGGGCTCTGATTCTGATTCTGTTTTTGGTGCCGGTGCTGGCGAATGTTCCTGCAGGATGGAGGCAAAGGAGGCCGCAGGATACTGATGAACAGGACAATGGCGCACGCGCTGCCCGTTAATGGGCCTCCGCTCCACTCCACTCCGCTCCTCCGCCCATCCGCTCCACTCCTCGGTTCCATTCCGTTTAAGAGCCGCACACGTACGCAAATAATGTCGCCTTCAGCCGAATGAGATGAGCGGCGGCTGTTGTCGGTTTTGCTAACTTTTAGCCAACTGAAACGTGATTTGCCGCAAATAAATAATTTCCCAACCAGGGCTCTCATTCTGTCTCTCTCTCTCTGTGTTGGTGTAGTTTGTTTGGCTTTCCATGCAGCATACTTTTGGGCATTTATTTGCGGAGATCGCATTTGCGGCAAAGTGGCAATTAGCACGACCACCGCCCCATTGCCTTAAAGTGAGGCTTAAGTAATCGAAAACTTGACCAAAATCAGGTAAGGCTCAGAAATCGATATTAGTGTAGTTTGCATTGTAATGTTTCTTATTTAAATACATTTTTTATAAACAAAAGAGCAGCAAAATCAAAATCAAGACAAAAGCTTGTATCTGATTTTATTTATTGTTACAAATGTTACTTTGTAGGCTTTTATTTAGTATTTATCTTGTGTTTCTTTTAATGCATTTACATTTGATTTTATTTCTACAATTAATTGGTGAGCTTTAAACACTCACAAGTAATTACTGACTAAATTGAAGAACATCCTTTAATTACAGACCATAAATTGTACATAATTCCCAACTCTTTAATTGATCTACTTTTCCAAAGCATTTATAGATTACTTTAACTTATTTTGGGCTAAGTTTTCTTAAACATATTTATCTAAATATATTTCATAAAACCCCCCAAGTCAAAGAGCACTTTTCTCCAGGTGCTTCAAGACCAACTGCAGGTGTCCACATCCGCTGATTGTATTTATTTCCCTGCCGAGTGCGTTGATAGCAGAGCTTAGCTCCAAGACAGATTACAGCTTAAATGATGCATTAAAACACACCAAGGGGCACACACACCGAACACCTAACACCGAAGACCGAAGACCGAGCAAGGACGGACACTCACATCCTTGCCGGCGGACGCTAGTTTATTATTGACTGCTAATGAGCCAGGACTAAGCCGGGAGGATTCCGGCAAGGAGGAGCAGCTAACGGCAAATGCCTTGACATTTAAGAGGATTTTAGCCAGACACATACACACACACAGGCATTTGGTGTCAATCTTGGTCAATCAAGGAACAACAACAAGACTGGGAAATCTTTTAGAGGAAAGTTTTCAAAAATCCAACATAATTCTGAATATTAATAACACTTAAAAATTAATGTTAATTTGCTTATTTAAAGTGTAAAGATAGCTATTTAAATCAATTAAAATTCAGAGTGAGTTATGAGTTCTTTATATGGTTTCTTTGCAGTGTAGCTGCCTCACTCTCTCCAGTATTTCCATTTAATTAAATTACCCGAAAATGACCAAAGCCCCTCCCCTCGCGAGTTTCTTAAGTGTTCCGGCAGTTAGAAGTCGTGGATCCTGCGTATATGTATGTCGTGGCGAATTTTCTAATGTGCTCCAATAAATTTCCAGCGTCGAAAAGTGCGTTTTATGCACTCTAATAACTCAAGACCGAGACCGGGGGTTAGCAGTAACAGCTCCTTCCTCCTACCACTCTCCCCAGCTCATGCAGGGAAAACATTCGTTATTAAGTGCTAAAAGTTTCAAGTGGCCTTATACCTTAAGCCAAATGAAAGATGAGAACGAGGAGGAGGATGTCCTCCCTCCTCCCAGTTAAATTTTGCTCACAAACGACTGTCCACACTCTCTCTCTGGCTGTGCTAAAGGGATAATTAATTATTGGCGCGGACTTCTAGTTAAGATTAACAAACTGTGAAAATTGCTCAGCTTTAATTGAAATTAAGCAGCGCACTTGAGCTCAAGAGCACATCCCACTGCCATCTCTCCTTGGCTATATACTTAGTAGTTTTTGTGCTCGCTCGCGGATTAATTTGAATTTATTTCCAGAGATAATTTGAATTTGTTAGCTGGGATTTTTAAGTTGCATTTCCAAGTATTTCACTTTTGCACTTCTCGGGGGTAGAATGGGTGGTAATTTATGCCACGCCCGGCAAATCATTTGAAAATCAGCTTAGTCCCAAGTCTATAACAGGGACACAGGCAATTTCAACAAGGATGCTCAGCTGAAAATACAGTTGTGCACTGGGAAATATTTCTATAAATTACTTATTTAGATCGTTTCAAATATAAACCCTTGAAAATTGAGAGTATAAATTAATGTTGCCTACTTTCAGACTCTTTTTAAAATGATTTAAAAACTCTTTTGACTTAATTTATAATTTATCTTAATTTTCTTTTCGTGTAAAATAGTAAAACAAAGGGGAAAAAGGCAGTGCAAACACACAAATGGTAGTAATGAGGGGTTGCAGGGGTTGAGGGGTTGCAGGGGTTGAGGAGCGGTGGGCCAGATGGTGGCGCTAAGCCCCAAGTGTTGACAACTGGCAGATGAAAAGTTTGGACTGAAATACGCTGGAAAAACAAGCCTACACACTCAGCTGGCTGGCAGCCGGAGAGAGAACTGTGAAAACTTTCTAATAAATAACTTATGAAAATATTAAAATGAGGCTGCCGAGCAGAAGAAGGCAGACACCCGATTCAACTCCCAATCTCATTCCCACTCCTTTGCCGTCACACATGGCCCACTTTTAAGCCGCCGTAAGCCAAAGTAACTTTTTAAGTTCATTTCTTCAGCCAACTTGTGTGGAGGATGTCCATGGCGCAGGGCAAAGCTATCGAAGCTGATTGGAATCGGGATTGGTGGCGGGTAAATCGAAGGGTTTAACTTGAGGATTGAAAGCCAGGCAAACAGAAAAAAATAGAAGTAAAAGAAAATGGCATTAAAAAAAATTGCAATAGGAGAAAATGCGAAGTGCTGAAATTATATTAATAAAACATTTAATCTAACATATATATTTTTAAGTGTGTTTATTTAAATCGAATGCATTCTATAGTATCTATATTTGAAAATGCATTTTAAATTACTACAAACTCTAAGGAAACTCTTAAAAAAAAGCCAAAGTATACAGTACAATTTGTACAAAGGTGCCAGGTTTACTGTAAAGTTGTTTTTGTTACTAGAAACATTCTTTTCGGAGACCTTTTTAAGAGATTGTTTGAATAAATAATAAATAAATAATAAATAAAATAAATAAATACATTTTCTTAACCAACCTCAGTGAAAATTTGATTTCCTTACAATGTAAATTTTTGTAGCATACCTTTGGGCACATTTTTAAGTGTTTTAAAAAACCCATAAGGCTTTGGTAACTTTTATCTTTGTTTCCAATGTAAAAACTTTATAGGAAAACATACATGTTTTTTAATTAAATTGAATACCTATTAGTGAAATTATGTTTTTTTTTAATAACTTTAAAATATATAATAAATATATATATACAACCCTTTAAAACCTTGCATAATTGTGTAAACCCTCAAAGTTCTCATTATTCAGCTTAAATATGAGACTTTAAAATTACAGCCTCAGTCTGCCAGACTCCCACGTGGAAGCCGGCGTCGTCTGTGTTCCATCGATTGGTAATCCCAAAACGCCGCAAGTTCACTTCCATCGATTTCCCCACACCAAGTGATCCAACAGCTTCATATGGTTTTTAGCCTCTGGATGGGTTTTCTCTCTCTCAACTCTCTAAATTTTGTTCAAGGTATAAGCACTAAGGCTTGTGACTTGACTTGGTTTAAAATAATGTAAAAATTATATTTTTGTACTTGTATTTAAATTTAGAGAACTATTTCAGATAATTATGATCAAGACTATGTTCCCATTTTAACTTAAAAAAAATAAAATAAAAATAAATACATTCCTTGATTTATAAATCTTTTTAGGTATAGAATATAAAGCTTAAAATATAAAAAACACAACCGAACTATTTAAATAAATAATTATTGTTTTAACAATCTCTGTGACACCTGCAATTAAAATATACATTTTAAACTTGTCAACTAGGAATAAATAAATATATTAAAAATATTTAAAGTATTTGAAATATTTTATTTAAAAATGTTGTTAACGGATTTAAGGTTTTAAACTATATTATAAAAGATACTAAATTAATCTCAAATAGATCTTGCAAAAGGGCATTACAGCTCTCGGCTTGATTTGGCACTCATTTTCTTCTTTTTATTTATATTATTTTTACTTTTTAGTTTAACCTGTCAAATTCGTCGACAATTCAGCGAGAAGCCCAAAAAGGCAACGAGTCTTTTTCATTTATTTTTATTTTTTTTTAACAAGAGACAGACTGACACTGGAGGGGAGACCCTTTGGCCACATGTTGCTACCCAGCGAGCCCGCACAGGAATTATACAGAAATCGACTTTGGAAGTTTTTGGATTATGAGGCATGTAGAGTGCCGGCGCCATCAACAATAACAAAGCGAACTGTTGGGGCAAAAGGGGAGTCGGGAGACAGACACCGACACAGACACCGACACAGAGACAGACAATTGGGGTTAGGTGCCGTAGGTGGCACAGGTGGAAAGGTGAGAGCAGAGGACACGTAGAAGTGGCAATAATAAAAACGATAACAATGCAAATACGTGATGGGCTTCAAAGAGTACGCATGTCGGCAGTCGTACTCCTGTCTAATCCGTCATTAGGCCAGGTAATTATGACTGAAATTAGGGAGTGCCATGCGTGCGTCATAAAACATATGTAGGAGGACCTCGGTCGTTGGTCCTCGGTTCTCGGTCCTTGGTCCATCTCTGTCAGATTCCGGGTCCGGTTTCGACTAGGAACAGCGTCACATACTATATATATAGCTACATATATGGCTATATGGCAGGAAGGCTGTAATAAATTGTGCCGTGTGCCAGCAGCAAACAAAATGGCAGCTGCTTTTTCACTGTCATCCCCCCTTTGGCAGCCATTTTATGCAAATTGAAAACTTAACAGCATTTTTAGTGCGCCCAACTCGGTGTGGGTGGGGTCTGTGTGTCGGGTTCCAGGGATTTCCCCGGGTATCCCGGATATATATACCGATTTCGGGGTCTCTTTTTGAGGACTAGCTCCATGCGCTTAGGCGCAGCAGCGGTTCTGGCAATTAATCGTCCTTTCGACCAACTCAATGTTACCCTTCCAGTAATTGTAACTGTTTAGAGCAGCCAAAAGCATGTGGCATATTTTATGGCCTGGGACACGGTATGCTGTATCCCTGCATCCTGCGGCATCAAATATGATGATGCAACGCAATAAAACGTTGTTTATGACACGATATGATTCATAATCAACTGCCAGAAATGTTGGGAAAAGAAAACTAAAACGGATTCTGTGTCTAAAATGTGTATTTTATCCCCTAAAACCACTCCCACACCACTTCCAACATCAAATTGTTTATTTCTATTATTTCAATTTCACTTAATCCTTGACGCCACAAAGGAATTTCAAGGAATTTCCTGGCTTAAGCTTAAAAATTTGATTTACCTTTTGAAAATGACTTGAAATTGTTTAGAGACAATAATTTTAATGATTGAAAGCGATACTTAAAATTTTCCCTCACAATTTACACATTCATTAGACTTTGATACTCAATTTATATTTTGATTTAATTTAAACAATATTTTTGTCTTCGAAAAGCTTTGGATTTTAATGTTTGGAAATGTAACAAAATATATATTTCAAGGACACCTTACTTGCAGCTTAGTTTGTTCTTTGCCTTAAATAAATCTATTTTCCTTTGCATTTTGAGTTGAAACTGAATATTATTTTTAAAATGCACTTTGACCTCGGAATAAGCTCCTTAGACTTGAGGTGCACTTTTAATTACATTTGTGTGGAATTTCAAATAAAATACAAACAAGAAACAATCATCATTAGAGACTTGTCTGCATTGTTTTCAGAGTTTTCATTGTTTAATTACATACATTTAACTTTATATAAATTTCTATAAGAGCAAATAACTTATTTTTTTTAATGGGAATAAATTCAAGAATTTTAATTGTTTCAAAAGACTTTTTGCTGTTTTTTATTTACTTCTGGTGAAATGGAAAGTAGTTTCTTGGAACGCTTAAAACTTAGTTTTAGAAGTCTGTTAAATATTAAAGATTTTTTTTTAAAGAATTTATTATTGCGTTTACTGTACTTTTAGTGTTTTTTAAATATATTCCTTGGAGAGGTTGAAAAATATAATTTATTGTCTAAATACATATATGAATTTTCACTGTTTCTTTAGTGCACTTATTGCTGTCTTAGGGATTTTTAAATAAATATATTTACTGTATTTACCAAACTTAATACTTGTAAAATAAAATCATAATATTTTACTCTAAATATATCATATAATTTTCATAGTTTAGAGAATTAATTATCATATTTACTATACTTTAAATATTTTTAAAATATATTCCTTGAAAAGATTGTAATAAATATTTTTAGTCATAATAACATTGAAATTTTCACTGTTTTAGTGTATTTACTACACTTTCTACATTATTTCCTTAGAAATGGGTTAACAAATATTTTTAAAAATATTTTTCCAAGTGTACATTGATCCAAAATCCTCCTAGATTTAACTACGTGCCACTGCACTGAGCCAGAGCCAGTGATTGTGATTGAACGATGATTGATAAATGCCACGAGGCAATTTCTTGGGAGTTGGCGAGTTAATTTGGGCGTTATGATGTGTTGCCACTCAACAATATTAATTACAATTATTCTTTGACGGAGTTTGTCCACAAAAGGGCTTTATTGAAATTGAATTTTCATTTCATTTCATTTCAGTTCAGATCGCAATCGAAATGAATTCATAAATCAGCTGCACATTTGGGCTATTCGCAATTAAAGTTGTAATTTGTGTTGGCATGACCGACATTACAGATGGCTCTGACTGGACTGGACGAGAGGACAACGATATTATTGTGACAATGTTGTTCAATTTATGTAGGTAGTTTATTTATGCAAATTAATTTGAAGTAACCAAAGAAAAGGCAAAGGCGGTGGCTGGGATCCTGGGAACCCTTCGGGCGGAATAAATGATTCCATTGCCATTGTGTTTTGAAATGGAGACGCCGACCGCATATAAAATTCCAAAACGAATGCAGCACATTAACTTGCAACACTACTTCCGAGGCCGAAGGATCCAAGGATTCAAGGATCCAAGTATCCCTCCCATTCGGCCGGCTGACCAACACCACAAATGAACAATTGCCGCAAACGAATACGAAAAATTAATGAAATTCTCGAAATGTGGCAATGTGGCAATGAAGACGTTGCCGGGCGGCTGCCCACAAGTCCTGGCCGAAATGTTACTTCAACGTGTCCTTGCCACTGTTTGCCACTACCCCGGACCCATTGCGGGCCTCCAAATTTGCCAAAAAGTTCATTAGAGTAAGACAAAGATGCTTTCTGCCCAGATCCTTCTCCTGCCACTGTTCAGGGTCCTTCTCCTTGTCCAGGACGCCTTCTTCTTCGTCTTCGCCTTCTCGTTCTCATTCTCCTTTTTGGCCATTTATGCTCCTTGGCCTTCCGTACTGCCAATCCTTTGTGCCTCCTTCGCTGCTGCGTGTTGTGTTGGTTATTTTAATTAAAAGCACATAAACGAGTCGGCCATGGTCCAAGCTTGCCACTGTACACTTAGAAAAAATGCCCAATCAAAGGGGATTAATTTTTAGTCTAAAATAAAGACTAAAAACTAGGCCAGACCTTTGCAAAAAGCCAAATTAAGCTACAAATTTTACTCTTTTATGTGGATTTATATATGTTTTAATTCTTTAAAAATATAAATAGCTTGTTCTATTTATTTTTCTCAGTGCCTACGGATGGACTGCGGTCCATTCAACTGCCCTATGCATGCGCCTGCCAACTTGCGGCCACAAAATAATTATTGCAGGGAAATGTTCTATGAATGGACGCAGAAACTTTCAGGGCTGCTCACTTTGTGCTACGCCAAACAATGCAACATGGTAAACTTTTACTCCCCGGCATCGAGTTGCTTCTTGCCCGAGATTTTCCCAGCTTTTCCCCGGCGTTTTCCCTCTTTCCCCTTCCTTGGCAAGGTAAAAGTAAGTGAGTGAAATTCTTGGACCGAAGCACGCTCCCAAGGGCCCGAAGACAATGCAATCGAAACTTTGACGACTGTAGGGCACCATGCCACGATGTCAAATAAAATTCCAGCACTCGAAACTCGATCGATCAGTTTGCTGAGAAGTTGGTGGTAATTTATATATATAGTTTACGGAATATATTTATATATATATCAAAACTATGTTGGATAACCCACAGTGAGAAAATTATTCAAAGTGCTTTGAACATTAAAGTGTGGGTTTGATAATTCCTTTTATATCTTGCTCCTAAAATCCTCCTCTCTATTTTTCCCTTTTTTAGGCTTAGTGGCCCTCAAAGCCTTTGCCATATATCCTTAACCCCATTTTTTTTTTTTTGGTCCTGCTCCTGATCCTACTGCAGCTTCACCTTCAATTAGGTTGCCGACTCCCAGTTGCAGAAGCGCTTTTAAGGCATTTAAATAAATGTTCACACCATATTAAGCGTAATCCTTGGACCTATCAACCCGTTCGCATGTGGACTGAACTGGACTGAACTTCCTTTTACGGATTTCGTGGAGCCTTGCCTTTGGTCGAAATGCCGAAACCCCGGCATTTTCGTTTAAATTTGCAACTTAATTGAGTAAATGTGGTCATCAGTTGCATTTCGGTGAAGTTGCTGCTGCGCTGCCAAGGATTTTGGTTTTTTTTTTTGGGGAAAGGGCAGCAGCAGCAGTGGCAGCGACTGCCACTACCATTGCCATTGCCAAAGGCAAGTGTGGCCCACTGTACCGGAAATGACGACGACCAGTTGCCGCTAAGCAGCTTAAGTACGCCAAATGAACGCCACAGTACATGGGGAGAAATGTGGTCTCGGTGTCAGCTAGAAATTCTGTGGAAAAATAATGGTTTTAATATGTGCGGAACTAAAGTGCACAAGCTACACATTTATAAATGGAAATTTTTGTACAAGTATGTATATAAAGATGCAAAATTTAAGGTATTTTTTAAACAGAAAAAAATACTTTTCATTACATATATTGCTTAATTTATTTTAAAAGCTTTTTCTAGCTTTGTTTTTATTATTTTGTTGGGTTTGGTATGTACTCCAAAATTCCTCTTGACATTATATGCACTTTTTTCAGTGTACATACGCGGGGGAGTTCCTCTCTTGGGAGTCCAGGCAGTGACGGAATGAGACAGAGAGAGAGAGAGAGAGAGACAGAGAGAGAGAGAGAGAGAGAGTGACGAAAGCGGGAACGGACAGAATGGCTCAGGTTGTTCCAAAGTACGAACTTTGTGGCCTCCGCAGGCTTTTCCAGCTAGCCTACACTCAAAAAAAAAATGCTTAAAAATTACATTATTTATTTTGAAAAATTTTTAACCTTTATTTATATTATTAAGAGGTTTTCAAGGCCATTACTATAATAGGTAAAGGTACAGTTATACATAAACTATAATAAATATTGCTAAAAATCAAGGCTTTAGTTAAATATCCATTAATATAAATATATTTTGTTATAAAAACTACCTAAATAAATATACTAATTTTATTTTTAAATTCTTCTACTTAGGTACTATTTTTTCTCTCCCTAAAATTCCACAAATTTTCTTGCAGTACCTTTCCCTCCCGTGGGCCAAACTGCAAAACAAATTTGCATGTGTGCGGTGGCCTCCGGCGGGATGAGGCAGGAGCAGGAGCAGGAGAAGTAGCAGGAGCAGCTCCGAAGCAATGCGATGACAAGTCCTGACTGGCCCTCTAACCGATGGCTCGTCCCTGCCAAAAAAGGACCGAAAGAGCGAGGAGGGACCCGAAATTGGCCATTGCCGTTTTTCGGCGAGCCATTTAAATATTAAACGCATTTGAAAGTTGCACTCGGCGCGACCATTAAATGAGCCGGACTCCGGGGCGGAACTATCTGTTCCCGTAAGAATGACAAAGTTTTCCGCCCCCAAAAACACACACATGCATACTACACTCTCGGAAGCCATTCGAGAAGGACACCCTCTCGAGTGTTTGCTGGAGCATGGGTAAGGATTCTCGGGAAAGGATTCCCGTTTTATTTCATTTCTAATTTGCGCGCTCTGCCCCGGCAAATTGAAACATTTTGTGCAACGGAAACGAAGTCCAATGACTCCATCATGGTTCTTCTTCCTCCTTTCCCTGACAGCCCCTCAACATTGGCGGCATCCCCGCATTGTCGTCCTTGTCGTTGTCGTTGTTTTCGTCCTCCAACTCCTGGCTCTCCTCATGGCCTCCACTGTGCCACTGAGCTGTGTGCATCAGTATTTTCCGCTCTGCAGAGCTCCAAAGGAGCCGGGGACGCGGGCCAATGGACCTGGAATTTGGCATGCCAAGTCCGGAAGTCGCAAGTCGTTGTGAAAAAAGTTGATCGCTGCAGCCAAATGATTGCCCCGAAGGACATCGTAATGCATTTCAAATTTTTAGTTCTTACCAAAAAAGCGGAAAATAAGTCAAATATTCCCTGGATTCTGGGTTTATTTGCCATTATTTATGGAGACTCCGAAAAGGGAAAATTCTCTTAAATTAGTTTCTGGTCTCATACCCTTTCAGAGGGTGTTACAATTTCAGTCAGGAGCTTGCAATGTAATGAAAGAGTCGTTTCGCATAAATCATATATATTCTTGATCAGCATTAACAGCCGAGTAGGTCTAGCTATGTTTATTTTATAAGGGGTTAAATCGTTAAATTTATCAAAAAAAAATTATCAAAAAAGTCGTATTAAAAATTTTTAAATTTAAAATGCAGATTTGTTATTCTGCTAAAAACTAAAACAGTAAGTTTTTCGTATGTAAATTAAAGAATTTTTTGCTTAGTTATGATGATTTTTCATATCAAATTGCAAGTGTATACAAACTTCGGTTTCTCAAAGTTAGCTTTCTTTCATGTCTCTCTTTCTATTTATTTCCTTTCTTCTTTCCCCATTTTTTTTCTTCCTTCCTTACGGTATCTCTCTCTGTGTTTCCATATCTCTTTCTCTCTATCTCGATCTCTTCATTTCTTTCTTTTTATTTTTATCCATATCTCCTTGCTTTGTTCCTATCCCAATTCTATATCTTTATCTCCCTTGCTCTCTATCTCAAGAACTATGGATCTCTAGATCTCTGCTTTTCTGTATCTCTTTTACTTCATCTCTATATCTCTATATTTCTACATCTCTATATCTCTATATCTCTTTATCTCTCTATATCATTATATCTTTATCTCCCTATTTTTCTAACTCTCAATCTCACTACCTCGTTACCTCTCTCTATCTCTCTGTCATCTGTTCCTCATTCCAAGCATCTATTTTAATATCTCTCTTAATCTCTATCTCGCTACCTCACAAACTCTCTCTCTCAATTTCTTTGTATTTCTGTATCTCTCTATCTTTCTATTTCTCCATCTCTCAATTTCTCCATCTCTCTGTGTCTCCAATTCTATATCTCTCCTATTTTCTTCCTCTATTTCTCTATTTATCCCTTTTATATTCTGTTTCTCTGTTGCTCCCAGTCTTTAAATTGAAAGAGAGCCCACTTTACTGCAGCTTTCTCACTTACTTGAGCTTGCTTCTTGGAGTATTATTCGATTTGCTAGTCGCATCCATACAAAACCCACACACCGCAAACGATAATGGCAAAAAACAAATTAATCCTTCAAAGCATCAAGTTGCCTTCACTCACCTACGGGGCACCTCCTGCCAATGTATCTGTCTATCTTTCAGTTTGTCTGTCTGCCTGTGTGTGTGTGGGTGTATGTGTGAGGCAAGTTTATTTAATTATGCAAAAGGAAATTTAATTTTTAATGAAAATTGTTTGAAGTTTTACACACGATTGCCAGTCCCAGTCCCAGTCCCAGTCGGCTTTTCCCATCTCCCCGCAAATGCTGGGATTCGCTTTTGATTTTTCTGTACGTTTGCACACAGATGGGCAGAGAGATACCCTTACCCTACAAATATATATATATATAAATATATTCATGATAAATACATATATTCGTACTTATGCACACACTACATACATATATGTGTCGCTTTCTGTTATGATTTATGCATGGAATGGGATCGCTTTGGATTTCTTTCTGCATGTTTTTCCATTATTTCCTTCTTTCGCCACGACTCAAACATATTTATTGCCTTTAATTAAAAACGCCATTTGTCAATGGTGTGCCCACACACACTCACACACACTCGCACTCACAGTCGCACACCCTCCACACACAGGTGTGTTTTGCAGGTGACCGAAGCACCGCCACTCGCAGATGTATCAGTGTATCCACGTGTCCCATCGATATTATTAATTGCTTTCAATTAAAGCAGCAGCACAAAGCATTCCGCACTGAAGGCTTGCCACAGATAGCTTTGCGAAATTAATACCCGCCGCGAACCCGGGGGATTTTTTAAGTCCATTCGGTAGTTTATGAGCCGAGCATTTCAGTATCTTTTAAATACACAAATACAACAAATAATGTATCTTTTATCCCGAAAAAAAAATATTCATTACCTTAAAGTAAAAGTATCTTTTGTGCGACTGTGCGGCGTCTCTGCTTCAGACATTCCGGCGGGCAGCCGACACTTTGGCGGACAGGTCCTGCGGGTGTAGAAAAGGACACCGTCTCACTGACATTTCGATTGTTGGTCAACAGACAGATACTTTAATATGGAAATTCAGGCCGACTTTATTGTATTTATCAAGAAGTCAAAGTAACAAGAAAAGCCATCAAACTAAGTGAGTCTTAATCTTTCAATGAATTTCTTATAAAAAAAGAGCCAATGTCACTGTTTCTTACTCCTTTTATCTATTTTAATATTTTATAAAATAATATTTAAGTTAAAATATATATTATTACAAGCATTTTTAAGCTTTAAAGTACTCTTAGAAATACATATATATCCCACAGAAAACATGACTAATGGAATAACCTAAAGACCTATCCCCTTTTTCCGGCCATTCTCTGGACTCATTTCAAATTTGAATCAATCGTCCTTCGCCCTTGAGGGTCCGGCAAATGAATCACAAGTAATAAGCAGGCTGCCGCAGGCTCACCATGTGGCCGGGGATAAATGCGAGTCTATTAGAAATGAGCGATTTGTAGTCCCTGCTAAATTGCTTTCAATAAAAATGAGATCAGAACAAATAAATTTGCCTCCTCTTTCAGTCAGTGAGTGTCAAGTGGGGCACAAGTCCTGGTCGTGTGTGTGTGTCCTTGGACAAACAACAATTGCTCACCGGGTGAAATAATAATGTGGCAACGACATCGATGCAGGCCAAGACAGCTCGGTTGCACCTTTAGCCGCACAGATAAATTCGCCATTACAGACTCTCTGTCGGCCTTCGACCTCGGAGCCATCTAGCAGCTACTCACGGCTACTCGTCCTGCCAGTCCTTGCAGCAGTCCTTGCAGTCCCTGGCTGCTCTTCCGACTGGCAGCTAAATGAATTTAGTTACCACCGTGCCGTGCCTTTTCCCAACTTTCCACACACTTCCACATACACACACACACCAAGTTTCTGACTTGGCTTTTCATTCTCGTTCGCATCTTCTCTTCCCGGCCAGTAACTTTGTTAGACGCCATATTACCAAAAGCCACAACGAGCCCACATCGACACCGTGAGAAATTTGTGGTTCGTATAACAGCCCATGTCACGGTTTCGTGTTGCTTACTTTCGAATGCAACTTAAAAGAACTTAAAGAGTTTCAGGTGATTAGGAAAAAACAGCACTTTTTGGTGAGGTTAGGTTTAAGTTTAAGATGGTTCGAAGCTTGCTTGGTTGGCGATTTAATTAGGGATGATAGAAAATATCGATAAACTGACAATGTATCGATCTTTGAGGGAGAGATCGATACAACAATCTTGTGTGCTGTGTACTTAATCATCATATAAATCAATAATTAGTTGCAATATAGATAATACAACGTAAATAAATTATATTTCATTGTATATTTCGATAATAAAACATAAATAAATAATTAATAAATAAAATTATATGTATTATCGATATTTAATATAAATATGCAGAAGTTTTCGATAGTACAAATAAATATTTCAACATGAAATGAGACATTTTTCAAAATTTATTTATTACTATTATTATTATATAAATTTAATTAATTAGCAGTGACCTATATCTTTTAGGAGTTTCCAATGCTCTTTCAGACTCAATGCCAAGTCGACTTTAATTTAAAATAAATGTATTAATTTTTATTTTAAAAATTGTAAATATAAAAATTTACCATAAGTTCCGTTCAATATTTTTGTCTGTATTTTATATCGGTGCTTTTTTTTTATATTTGTATCCAAATATGTATCTAAAATTTAGTGATTTCTTCTATTGAGTATTTCCACAATATATTTAAGCTTAAATATAAATATTTTTAAGTTTAAATATTGAATAAGATAATAAAAGCAGAGATTTAGCTATAAAACAAGTAATAACTGAAATTAAAGGGTAGCTCACAGTCAAGCTTTAATTTGCCCCTAAACCTCACCTCGTTTTTATTCAATTAATGAATAAGGTATATTTATAAATATAAAATTTGTATACAGAATGAAGACATATTTTACAAACTTTAATATTTTATTGAACTTAATTTCTTTTCTAAAAGTAGCGAATAGCTTAAGCTCCTTTTAGTTTAGTGCATTTTCCAGGCAAGTTCAAGTTCGGCGTAAAGCGCGCTCAACAAATTGAAAGTAATTGGAATGCTCAGAGCAGGTTAAAGGGGGCCAAAGCACAGACAAACACATACAAACACACACACACAGACACTAACACACACAAACATATATAAACACACAAACACACACATCAAGTGTGTGTGCTATTGGCGAGGGTTAAAACTGGGCCAATAAGGTGCCAAATGCCGTTCTCATTGATGGCCGGCCATTTAGCGTTGAAAGGGCGAGGTGAGAGCCATTGGAGGCTGGGGGGACTAAGGGCAGGATATGCCCAAGGTTGAGAGGGGAGTGGGGGATGGTGGGATGGGGGCAAGGAGCAAGCGAGTGCAATCAATCAAATTGTGCAACAAGCGGTTGCAAGTTTGCCTCATCGGACTCAAATTGGGCTTAAGCGGGAATCAACTAAGAAAATGTGTTCAATTTAGAAAAATAATTAAGGTTAATATCGTCATTTTTCAGTTAAGTCTGAGCTGGTTGTGAG
This sequence comes from Drosophila punjabiensis, assembly GCA_008042585.1. Lineage (NCBI taxonomy): Eukaryota > Metazoa > Arthropoda > Insecta > Diptera > Drosophilidae > Drosophila > Drosophila punjabiensis. Next base: position 98,744 of record VNJR01011896.1, on the reverse strand, counting down.
GTGTTTGATGAGTTGTAAAATTAATTTTAGGGTTTTTGCAAGGTAAAGTATAAGTAAATTAATTAATACTTTGATCCACTTTTAGGAATTATCAAAAGCAAAGTTAAATAAATAAAAATATGTTTGCTTTCTACTAATCACAATGGCAACTCATTACTGAATTGCACAAATTCAACTCATCTTCCCCCTTACTTCTCTCTCTATTGTCTGGAGTTTTGTGAAAAAGGTTTCAACTTGCAGCAGATGTGGCAAAAATGATTATTTAATTAACTTGGCGTTTTTGGGCGAAAGAGTACACTAAAGTGATTTCAATGCGGGGCGCCGTGTCGCGCTACGTTGGCGGTGGCGGAATCTTGTAATTATCTCAACAATGTTGGGGCATGGCTGAAATCCGAAAATCCGAAAATCTGAAAATCCGAAAATCCTCTCCTCCGCTCAAAATCCAGTCAATGCCTTCGTATTTTTGCGGAGGACACAATGGCACTGCTGCTACATCCATATGTCCTGCATGTCCCTGCATGGGGCAAGCCAGAAAAAGGTCCTGTGTGTGTGTCTCTCTCCCCCTCTCTTTTTGCAACTGTTGGCGATTCGGCTGCAATTGACGCTGGCCAGGAACCGGCTGAAGTACCACCGAGAGACTCTAAAAGGGATGTATGTGTGGGAGAGGGCTTTAGAGGGTGGTAGAGTGTCCTGTGGAGGACGAAAAACGTGCCACACAGAGTTATAGATAGCGTCGCGCGGGCAAAACAATTTCCGTGATTCGACGGCGACCATTGGGCCGCTTGTCACAGGCGGCGTTGCCGCTTCAATTTCAATTGCACTGCAAAAACAGTCATTAAATTTAATTTAAGACTTGAAAGAAAGCATTAAAAAAATTAGAAATTCAGCTAAATAAAGCTTTGACTATGGGTATCCTTGGAAACATCTACAAATGTCTGCTTTAAGTATGCTCTCTTATATCATTACATAAGTTGCACTATTAAGGTAATATATACAATTTAGCTTATCTATATATTTCCATAAATATCAACTCTGATATAACCTTAAATCATTTAACCCAAAGCTCTCGATATAACCAAATTTCCTGCTCACTTTCCGATGACAATTTTGAGCTCAGTGCATCTTTAGTTGATGCCACAGACACACACATACTCTTAACTGCCTGCGGTTGCCTGTGGATTAGTTGATGGGGCAAGGGCTGTGGCATAGAGGGGAGGGGCGGGTGAGGGTGCTCGGAGGTAGCAATTCCTTCCTCACGTTTGCTTTTCTCTCTTTGGGAAATATTTCACACTTGCGGCGCAGTCAGCAGTCGCCTTGAATAGACGGGCTGCCAGGCGACGGCTGTCGTTTCTTTTTTGGCGCCTGTCAGCTCACGTCAGCCATGTACGGTCACGCCTCCCCGCCTTCCCGCCTCCCCTCACCCCCTTGCCTCAACAACC
>VNJR01011896.1:0-97285 GCA_008042585.1 Drosophila punjabiensis | reverse complement strand
ACCCCCCCCCCCCTGACACGCCCCCTTTTCGCCCGTTAGGCGCGTGTGGTGCAACAATTTCTCAAATGGCCGACAACTTGGCGAACAAGCGCAGCAGCAACAGCAACAGCAGCAGCAGCCGTTGCATGCAGCACAAGTGCACTCAAAAAAAAGGAGGTAGTATGTCTGCAATCAAATTAACTAGAGGAAAACCCCTTTGGACCTCCTCCTTGACCACAGCTCTGAATATTAAGGAATTTCTATATAATAACATATTTATCGTGAATACTTTCCATTTGCAAAACTAAATATTTTTAAACTATTTGAAGTTATAGAAGAGGTAAGCCATATAGACGCAATGTTCCATATTTATAGCAATAGTTATCGCTACTTATCGATAGTAAAAGGCTGCCATCTGCAAATTAAAAAGTTTTATGCAGATTTCCCCAGTTTAAATTCAGGGTTCAAAACTCCACTAAATAACTACGCAAAGAGCGAGTAGGATAGAAGTATATATAGAGTATATCTTATATCTGCCTTGTTTATCAACTAAGCTGAGCTTAAATTTTTTAGTTATGCTTTCAAAAAAGAACTTACTTTTCTTGTAAAATTCATGTAATATTGTTATATAGGTACTTAAGGTTACTTTTGCCCAGTGCATCTATTTAGAAGCTGCAAGACCGAAGAGAAAATACCCTAGAATACCCCTTTAATAAATTGAAAAATCGTCAAGAAACACTCCCCCGGATGAATTCACTTGGATCTTGCCAGAGAGAGAGAGAGAGATAGCGAGAGAGGGAGAGAAAGAGAGAGATTGACTCCACACCGCTGAACCGCTCCACTTGACGGGGCAAGAACCACAATGTTGCCTTTTGTTGGTGTTGCCACTGCTGCACATTGGTGTGTTGCGAAAATGCAATCGGAAGTTTGCGGTTAACACTGTTGCAATCGAAACGACTTGCAGCGTCACACCCACACGCACATGTACATGCACACGCACATGCACACGCACATGCACACGCACATGCCTCATGCCCCATGCCGCATGCCCCATGTGCCCCATGTCCTGTCCAAGTTTGTTGTTTAAACTATTGCAACTCTCTCATTTTTCCGCTGTTGCCTGCCGCTGTGCTGCTGTCTCGTGTCAGCGGCAGATTTTGGCTCTGAATTATGTGCATGGCACGCACTGTGAACCGCAGGCACGCACTCTCCCGGCACAGAGAGTGGTGAGGGGGTAAGGGGGTGAGGGGGTGGCACAGGCTAAGGACACACACTCTCGCAAATGGAAAAACAATATGCGTGGCAACCTAATTGAGAGGCTGTCAAGTAGCGAAAGTCCCGGGACAACAGCATCTTAAAGCTAACAAGAGACAACTTTTGAGTTTTAAATTGAATGAATTATATACTAACGAAATTTACAGAGTGGTTTTAGAACTAAAACATACACTTAAACTAGACAATTTAGGCTTAAATATATTAATTTAACTAAGTTTGGTTTCAATGATAATATTCCTGACTTTTCCTCCATTTTCTTCTGAACACCTTTTAGGGCTTGAAGCCTGGGCTTGCTTGGCTCTGTGTGTGTGTTTAAGCCAGACATAAACGAAACAATAAACACAAGTTTATGCATCTAATTTAGCTGTGGGTGTGTGTGTCTGTTGGCAACTAACTTTGCTGCTGCTGCTGCTGCTGCTACTTCTGATTCTCCTGATGCTGCTGCTGCTGCTTCTGCTGCTGCTGCTACTGCTACTGCTTCTGCTGCTGCTGCTGCTGCTGCTTCTGCTGCTTCTACTGCTTCTGCTGCCGCCCCTGATGATGTATGCTGCCAAAATAGGGAAATCAGCCAAGTTAGGGGTGAGCTAGCCGTCTCCTGCCGCAAACCGCCCCTTTATTTCATCTGCTGCTAGTACGCGGCATCTTACTTATTCCCACGCTCCTGCCACGGCAATGTCTTTGGCTGCTAAACTTAATTAGTTTGCTGGCAGCAGCGTTGCCGCCCGTCGCCCGCCTCTTACCAGCTTGTTTTATTGGCAAAAACGTTGCATAAGCTGAGGCGCGCCTCAGCTAGCGGTTGGCCATCGTCAGCTCAGCTCAGCTCCACTCAACACAAGTCTTTGGAATTGTTAAGACACAGACAGAAAATGTGGCAATTTAAAACTAATTCCCTTGGCAAAAGTTAGTATTTAAACCTATGATAGTTTAATAACCAAAACTAGCTTAAGTGTAAATTATTAATAATTAAAATCAATAAATCATCTGTTAGTTCTTTTAGTAGTACCCCTTTTTTTGCAGTGCCTGCTATAAACCAGCGCCAGTTGCAGCAGAAACAAACAAGTGGTGTCCACTGTACACTGCGCTGTCAGACAAATGCACATTAATTGCCAGCTTAAAGGCAAAAACCGCGGCTTAATCCGGCACGAAGACACTCGAGGCCAAAAGACAGCAGACCTCGAACAATGAATGAAGGCAATTATAAAGAAGACACGCTCTTGACCTGTATTATTTGGCTTTTCTCTGCGTAAAATGAGACGGAATGCGGTCTTCAGTGAGTTAATAGCAATATCAGTTATCATTTCACAGAATATATATAGTTTAAAGAGCTTAAAATTGAGGTTTTCCAGAGGGAAGAAGTACTCCTAACTTGACTAGCTCTTCTTAAGGTAGCAAGGAGGCAGGTATGAGGTTTACTTGGTATCTTGAGTTCTTCTAGTCAAGTGTTTTCACAAATTAAAAGGTCAACTCAATTTACTTTGGGTACTTTTGGTACAAAAGACCTGTTTTTGGATACAATAACATGTTGTACTGTGTAGTATGAATACCTCACTTGCTTGTGCTTTAAATTGTTATAAATATTTTTAAATATTTCTGAAAGTTTATGTAATAAATAAAACATAAATTAACATTAAATTATATATTACAAATTGTATAAAAAATGCTTGGGAATTTTTAGGACATTGCCGTACCATGTAGTATGTATACCTCAGTTGTAACCCTTGTGAAATCCTCACTTAAAATTTTTCGAAATAATTTCAACTAATTTTGAAAGCTTCTTAGCTTTAATTTAGTGAGAATTTTTATCATTTCGATTGATTTAAAATGTTATCACTTCCTTCCTAAATGTTAGTCTTATGCCAAAGATGCGACTGTGGGTCATAATTACTTATAAATCCACTTGAGCCACTTTACTTCGCATTGACGTTGCACTTGGTTGTCGGCACAAACACTGCCACTGCCATTGCCACTGCCACTTGCCACTATGCCACTTGCCACTTGCCACTTTCCACTTGACACTGGGAAGCCAAAAGTCTTGCCCTCTTCAAGAGCCCCAAAAACAGTTGCAAGTCATCAAACGCAAAGTTTGTGGAGCGTTTGGTAATGTTCATGTGGCTGCCAGAGTTTCCATTACACCGCACACACACACACTAGGCCATGTCATACCTATACCTATACCCTTAGCCACCAACCCACCAAACCACCCCCCGCCTGTGAGGCCTCCCTGGGAAGCCGCCCTCGTTGTGGCTGCGCCGCTCGCTCATGTTACATGAAATGTTAATGAGAAATTTATTATGGCAAATAAGCTCTATTTGCGTTCTGCATTCGCCTTTCTAATGGCTCCCAGCTCCAGTATATACTTTCTCCCAGCTCCATCCAGCATCCAGCATACAGCATCCTTGCTGCATCCTCCATCCTCCAGGTTGTGGTGCAGATGCTTGCCTGGCTGGTTTCAGTTTCGGTTTCAGCTCGGTTCGGGCCATCTGATGGCAATGGCGGAGGCGTTGTTAAGTGCATGTAGCGCGCGCAATTAGCGCAAATGGTGCAAATGGCGAAAATGTGCAAGTTGCATGCCGCCATCGCCACCGCCCACTCTTGCCACACAGCATCACCAACTCAAGGCCAATTCCTCGCCGACCCCTTGCTTTATTATTGTTATTATTATTATTATTATTATTATTATTATTATTATTGCCTTTATTGCTTGTCCACCGTATTGCCATGATGCATTTAAGCCCACAGATGGTCAAGCATAAAATACAGTGTAGAGGCAAGTCGGTAAGTTGTAAGATTCTTAAGTTAAGTTTAGAAAATTCCTAAAATTAAGTTGCATTTTTTAATTTCCTACTCTGATAAAATTTCAAGTAAAAGTAAAGATATAAATTAGCTTAAAATAAGCCTTTAGATGAGACTTACAAGACTTGCCAGGACTCTTTTTCCAAAGCTAAAATTCCTATTTACTAGAAAATAAAGTACAGTATTCTAAAAATTATTCTCAAAATTATTTAAAAAAATGCTCTTATAAAATATTTTATTTTCAATGGAAAATTATACAGAATAAACTTCCTATGCTTCCTTCTGCTCCTTAAGGACTCTCTGTAATGTTGTCTTAAAAGCCACTCAATTATGTAAACTGCTTCTGAAGAGTTAAAACCCTGAATTTTCAGGCCTCAAGTGCCTAAAATGTTAAATTTCACCTCAAAAATTCAAGGTTTTAATTATGTTATTAAGGGATTAACAGCTACCTTTGGCATTTTAAAGTTAAGGTAAAGAGATCACGACAGATAAGATTTCCTTGTAGTTTATATTTTAAATAAGCTTTAAAATATTCCAAGCCGAGCTTAAACAATTATTCTCAAGGTGAAGTAACCCAGGTTGAAGACACTTAAGTAACTTAAGTAACCCTTTAAGCTAAGCCAAAGTTCCTACAATTTTCAGAAACTCCACAAAAGTAAACTAAAATTTTCAAATAATAGACAAAGAATCCATCCTAAGCCAGCACACATTTAATTCCAACATTTTTTTACCAATAAATTCAAATTTATTTAATGTAATAAATCAAAGTCATTTGAAGACTGAAGGATTTAAACAAACATTTTTAACAAACGATCCGACTTTTGGTCTCTCTCAGCACCCAAACAGGACCTTCCCTTGGTCTCCGCAAGTATTTGATGTCTTTAATTTAATATTAATTGACGACTTCATTAGCATAAGGCACAAAAATGTTGTAATTAGTATTGAGAGGGCATTAAAGACGAACGGGCGATATTGTTACAAAATTTATGGCAATAGCGAAGCCAGTTCCCACCATAAACAGGAAGTGCCACAGGGAAGGAAGCAGTGGCAGAGGCATGAGGCACGAGGCGCGAGGCGCGAGGCAGGCTTTGGGGCCCAAAAGCATTTTCCTTGTTGGAGGATGGAAAAGGGGAAAACTTTGAGGAGTCTGCAACCAGAAAATGAAGCGACAAGCTGCCACCCGAAAATGGCAAACAGTGGTTTATATTTATACAATTTTTATAAAAGAAACTAATATTTGCTTCTATTAAATTTTACTAAAACCTCACCTCAAAAGTTTAAATATTTTGAATATTTAACTATAATTTGAATATTTAATTTTTGGGCTTATTAAAATGTAAAGTGATTAGTTCGAATTTCATATTTTATAGCAAGTTTTCTTGTGAATCCTTCCACTGTGCGGCGCCTTTTGTCCGAAAGTGCTCGTCCCTTCTACCCCGCTGCCACTTCAATCAAATGCCAGGCGCCGCAATATTTGTGTTTAATTTACCAACAATTTGTGTGTTTGGAGCGTTGAAAATTTTTAACATGCGGTGCGCGTCAAGTGGCCATTGAAATGGCTCCTGGGAGGTCCAAGGGGGCACAGGGAACGGCGGCCCTAGGGGTTGGAAGTTAACAGTTGATGCTAGGAATGAATATCGGGAATATAAATCTAAGGGAACTTGAGGAAATTATTAACAATTTAGGGTATCGATTTTTGTAAATATCAAAAATATCGAAACTGAAGAAACAGCATTTAAAAGTATCGATTTATCACAAAACAATAATAGAAAACTTTAAAATTAGAATATTCCTCTTAGTATTTTAAATTTAATATTATATTACAAATTGTATCAAAATTGTCTGTGATTTTCTAGGACAATCCTATATTTTTTACTTATCGATTTGATCTTATCGATATATTTCTTTCCCTGCCATAGTGCCATATCTATTCACTGTGCCATCTCTAGCTGTTGCCACAGGTTGTACTTGAAAACATTAAAATCCCTCGAAAATTAAATCGATAAATGTTTCGGTGGCGAAATTTGCTCTTATTTCTTTTTTTCACCCCCCTCCCCCTCCCGCTATCGAGCTTTGATTTCTTATTTTGACTGCTTTTTACCAAGGCTTGTATTGAAAATTCATTAATCCATAATTTGCTGTTAAATTTCACAACAATTATAATTCGTTGGCTTCGCTGCAACATTAAATAATTTATGTGGCTGCTCTGAAATGGTCCTCAATGGATTCGGTAAATACTTATAAAGCGTTAATTAAGGCAATTTGATAAATATTTCAGGAAGTCATTGGAAAATTAAGTGATTTTTGAAATGGCAACGAATTTTATATTTTTTTAAAAGAGTTTTTTGAGGAGGATATATATAGATATATATTTCAGGAAGTCATTAAAAATTAAGTGATTTTACAGTGATTTTTATTTAAGAAAATAAGACTGAAGGAATTTCTTAAACATTAATTATGATTGCTTTGCAATTACTAAGAATATTTTTTTATTATTATTTCCATTTTTGGTGAGTATATTAAGGGCGTAAGTTATGTTTGAAAGAGTTTATGTTACAAATATGTCTAGAAATCATATACAAATATATATATTTATGCACATAATATATTAAATAGTGTTTTCATGTATTAAAACATTTTTCCAATGTTTCCCAGTAACAAACTCTCACTCAATAAAGTTACTTAGTTTTAAAGTCAGTTGCAAATTCATCAAAATTTACCTGCAACTGCAACTTGGGAAAATCCTTGTGTGTCTATATATATGAATGTCTGTACGTGCAGTAGCTGTCGTATAACGATTTAATGATTATCGGTTCTCATTTACATTACCACTCGATATGGAATTCGCGCCGCAGGCGCTTCCCTTCTGGTTTGACACTCAGGTAACGACACGGCCTGCGGCTGCATATGTAACTTCACCTTTTTTGGGGGAAAGGAGAGGAAAATGCAGCTCCCAAGCAGGAAACCAGCATTGAATCACTCAGTTTCCACACAAATTTCCAAACAGTTTTCATTCTGCTTTCCCAGTTTCCATCCTGATTTCCCACCAGTTTTCATCCTGATTTCCACCCAGTTTTCAAATCAATTTTAGTTGCTATTCAGGAAAGTTCGTATGGTTGACTAGGTTTTTAACTGAAAGAGAACTAGCTTCCTAATGTTGAATTGAAGATTTCCTAATTAAATGAAATGTATTTAAGGATGAGAATAACAAGAAGAAGAATAAGAAGAATTTTTAAATTTGTAATGAAATTAATAGAAATTAATTAAAGGAAGTAAAGATATATTAGATAACCGGTTGAGTTTCAGACAAGAAAGATAACTACTTCGATAAATGTTTTAGAATTTTACTAATTAAAAGTAATCTTAGAAATATTATTAATTCAGATAAATTATTTAGCTTAAAATGATTTATTAAATTCCTGAAATTTCCCAACAAGATATAGACCTCTAGTACCTGTTCTATAGGTAACCAAACCATTAGAACAAAGCTTCTGGATGCTGCATGCAGCACACTACCTCAGCAAGGAGCCAAGTTGGCGAAAAACAAAATGCAAATTCTGCGAGACGGCATTGCGTGATTGACATTTGAACTGCTAATGAAGCCATCAGTCGTCGTCCTCGGGTGAAAATGGGTACCAAAAGGGGGGAAGGAGGCTGCTGCTCTCACTGCCACTTGATGACAGCGCACAGCTACTGCGACAGCAGCAGCAGCAGCAGCAGCAGCAGTAGAGATGTATCACATGTGAGGCACTGGCTCCTGAGGAGGAGGTGCTGCCAGTGCAGTCTTTTGTGGGTCTGAACCGGGGCTGAGCTCAGTTGAGCTTCGCATCGCTTTGCTGTGCTGTGCTGCGAGTTTAGATATGCAACGAAGGAGGCGGCAACACTCCTTGCAATCGTCGGGAAATCTGGAAATCTGGAAATCCGTCTGCACAGTGCACTTTAACATTTTGTTTTGACAACTGCGAATTCATCAGTGCTACGTTCCGTTCCGTTCCGTTCTCCTCCTCCTCCTGATGCCCGTTGCAGATTGGGTTTTTCCGAAACAGCAGCAGCAGCAGCATCCCCCCTTCAGTACCCCCTTCAGCCCCGTCAGCTAGAAAGACAATCAAACGAATGCAAATTGAAGTAGAAGCGATTAAGCTGAAAATGGATTTGTGTACTTTATGCCATTGCCAAAAGGTTCTTGAGCTTCTTTTGCTGCTTTGGGGTTTTGCTTTCTTTTTGCTTTCTTTTCGTTATTTTTTTCCTTTTTGTTGCCTTTGCTTTTTTGGGGTGAAAACAGCTTGACTCGGCAAAGTTTTTGTAGGCCGTCGTCGCCACTAAAGTTTGCCACGCCCACTTGAGTGGAAATTCTCGAGGGGCGGCGGTAGTAAGCGGTGATTCCAGAATGAGAGTTTTGTGCATTATGCAGCCTTATTGTGAATTTCTGCTGATGCGGCACCAGAGAGGCAGCCAACATCGTCAACTGCGATTGCAACTCGGTTTATAAGACGTCGATAGAGAGGTTGGGAGGGGAGCTGAAGGGAAAGGAAGGGAGCTATAGGGAGAAGGAGGGAAAAGGAGGGAGCTAAACCTATCTATAGGGCGGGAGACAAGATGTGTGCACTGGGGAAAAAATATAGCCTGAGACATAGATCCCAATAAAGATCACAGGGAGGGATTTATAATTTCGAATTCGTAACCATTTCAATATAGAAAAAATCTAATAAAGTATAAATTAAAGAAGAAATTAAGGCTCTGCTGCTCGATAATATCCATATATAATTTTTAATAAAATATTGAAAAAATACTTAAAAATAGGGAATATGTTTTTTGTGTTCGTCTGCACTTGTTTTACATGGTTATGTAAAAATGATTTCGAAAAGGGTTCAAAGAATGAAAATATGGCACTATGAGTAATATTTTAAGCGAAAAAAATATCGATCAGAAAGTAATCATTATTTTTTGAAGCGTTATTTTTTTACTCACAATATTAATACGTATTTTTTGAGCGATTAATTAAGTCTCAAAAATGTATTATTAAAAATCAAATGTAAAAAAATGATAGATAATCATTAAAAATTGAATTATATTTTTTCTCTTACAAAGATAAGATCCCTAATATATATCCATCTTAAAAGTCATGTATAGTAAATGTCAAACCCCCTTTTTTCTGAGTGTAAAAAGTAGCAAGAGAGAGCGAGAGAGACGCAGACAAATTGCAAATGCCGCACAAAATGCAAACGCAAATTCTTTGGAAAATACTTTCGGATGGACGGAAAGCGTTTTGCCACAAAAGCCAAAGATAACGAGAAAATTTCATGCGTTGATAGTTGAACAGAGTTTAATGGAAATCAACGAGCCAACTCAAATACGAGTATCGTCAAGTTGTGCGTGAGTCTTTCGCGGTAAATTCTGATTTTACCTTGTGTTTGTTTCTTTTTTTTTTGGAAATTGTTTTTCAAGTTATAATTTTCATATTATTATTATTATAGAACAAGGAAAGAATAGAACAATATCACCTATATCTCACAAAACAAGCAATCCATGTTACTACAATCTCCCAAAATCAGTTCCATTAGGAATACAAATCATAAACGAATAACAAATAATTTCTTCATTTTTAACTTTTGTATAACTTCTTGTCATATGGGATATCGTCTCAATCTGGTGTCGGAGATGCTTTATGCAGCAGCACTGCTGACGGCACTCACCGCTGCCCCCGATATCCTGATCAAACATCGCCTGAACTACGTCCTAGTGTCCTCCGTGTCCATTAGCTATCCGGGACTAAGGATTGCTCTGATCAGAGCTTTTCTACTCACTGCCTTGGCCATGTTGCCCTCTTTGGGGAAGATGGCAAGACGCCGCCTCTACAACCTCCTGGCCCTGGCTCCCTGGATCCTGTTCTGCCTCCTCAGGTTCCTGCTGCATGTCCGGATGCACCTGTTTGCCATTCGCCAGGTGGCCCAGTTTGGGGACTCAAAGCACTTGATCTTGGCTCTGGCCATTTACTGCATATTCTTCGCCATGGCCGTTGAGATGATGTTGCACTGGATTGCCATTGCCCACATGAGTATCCCTGGAAATGTCCTTCAGTATTGCTCCAAGATAAAGTAAGTGCTTTGACTTCTTCGCAGATCAAGAGTTAAGTAGGTGCTTGTTTTTGATCCTTTTTCTAGGTAGATCTGTCTCATGTGGCATCTCACCTGTGTCCTTATTTGAAGAAACTGCTTGGTCTTCAAAGACAAAGTGCAATTTGGGATGCTGAACTGACACAAAAACATAGTTCATAAAGAATCATGACCCCAATAAATTGAAGCTACATTTAGGAAACAATTTCAAATATCTGAAATATTTATACATACTAAAAAATATTTATTGACTAGACTTGCATATTTTTTCTCCAAGTTCTGGTCTTAGTCCAAGTCCTCGTGCTAGTCCCTGTGCATTGAGATAATTACACAGCCACTTGATCGACGTTCATTTGTGCTTTGCTGGCCAATTTGTTACGCGTTGCAACGAGCTGCAACAATGACGTGGTGGAAGGACGGATGCTCGTGATGCGAGACCCCAAAACAGCCCGGACAGATGCTGTGCATTAAGCATAATTCCGCTTACGTCACTTGACTGATTAACCATCTGGAACAGATGGCAGGGTGGCAGGGTGGCAGGACGAGCATCATCAGTGGGGGCGAAATATCTCAGGAACTGTGCAAAAATCGGGAAGGAAACGCTCAGCACTCAAACAACAAATATTTATGACAGCGAAAATTCAATGCACGAAACATGAAAATGCACTTAAACAGCAATCAATTGCACTTTACACGAGATGCACCTCCGAAGGACACTTGACCCCCCATCCTTGCCCCGCACTGTTCGATAAACTATGCGGCAAACAAAAAGTAAATAAGGAGTCCGATAGAGCAGGATGCAAAAAAATAATATGCACAACACATGCAAAAATATTTATTTCACTGCAACGTTACAGTGCCCCCGATATGCCACGCCCCACAGCTCAAAGCAATCCCCACGAAATTTTATTGTTCGTGATGGTAAAACTGGAAAACAGGCAAGCTAATCGGTCACAAGATCGAAGCTAGTTATACTCTTTCAGGGGAAATATTTATCGGTGAATAAATAATAAATGAATTCATCTAAACCAAAAATTATATATTAAAAAGAGGAAGAAATGAAGCAATTCATTCTTGGATTAAGATGAATAGCAATTCATCCTTGGAATAGAATGAATACAAATTCATTCTTGGAATGGGATGAAAACCAATTCATTTTTGGAATATTTATTTATTGTTCATCAGCCTTAATAATTCTTTAAAACAAACAAAACTATTATTGAGCTTGTCTTAACATCTGCCTTTTATCATATTACTTATTTATTTACAACGTCTCACACTTTTGGAAAACATTTCAACACTCCTCCTGGAAAGTGTATATAAATGTGGAAAAAGGAGACGACAACAAGGCAATGCGGAAACTTTTACTTTAAGAAGTTCAACTAGTGAAAACTTTTTCCTCCTCCACAACAACAACAACAAAAACAACAAAAAAAGAAGGAAAAGGGAACATTTTTTTCCGTATTTTGCAATTTTCCCCCAGTCGCCGGATAAGAGAAGGACGAACGGCGAAAAGACTGTATGTCAAATTTTTCATGTTTATTTTGAAATCATGCGAAAACAGCAAAATCAAATTATGCAAAGGAAAGAAATGAAAAACTACTTACAATTGCAATGCCAGAACTTTGTGTGTCCACTCCAATGGCCAGTAATTGGTGTGCAATCGCGGGTGATGTAACCTGAAAGAAAATACGATAATTGCCATCATTTAGTTGTTTATTTTTGGGGCCTCAATTAACATCGTGTCCCAAAGGAATAAGGTTCCCCGCCACACACATCACATCGCACAGATCCAAAAGTGCTGAGCCAATCATGGCCAGTCTGTGCGCGGCGTATTATTGATGTGAAATCGAGCTGGTAGGCATTATGGCCTGCTCAGCCTTGGCCCCAATCTGCATCTTCAGTCAGACACGTTGGGGGGAGGAACATGGGGAGGGTCAAAGGGTGGGGAGTGACCCGAAAAGGATTCCGGCTGGGATGAAACGCGAAGAAGGGACTGGGCAAAGGGCACCAGGCACGAGGCACCGGGACACCCTCAAACTTTGAGCGCTGTGCATCATCAGCAGTTTATAAAATTGTTGCAGAGCTGCAACACGAAGATGCCCCAGGCAGTGATGCTTCAAGTTGCCCACGCAGCTGCTGCTGCAAGGCCTGGCACAGTGGGAGAGAGATAAGTGGTAAACGCAGATAAATTCGATATGATATATACAAAAATATAAATCCGATATAATATATTCCAAATAGTACATATAAATCTTATCCAGATAATAATCTAATGTATACAAATTATGTATACAAATTTTAATAGCGAACATATTCCATATTTTTTATTTATTAATTTATCCGAAAAATATAGAGGAATATCAAGTAAGAATAATCCCTTCCTAGAAATTATTTCCAAATCGTAGCTTCAATTTATTGGGGTCATGATTCTTTTTAAACTATGTCTATGTGTTACCTAGCATCTCAAAATGCATCTTTCCTTCGACCAAGCAGTTTCCCCAAATAAGAACACAGGTAAGATGTCACATGAGACAGATCTACCTGGAAAAAGGATCAAAAAACAAGCACCTATTTAACTCTTGATCTGCGAAGAAGTCAAAGCACTTACTTTATCTGGGAACAATACTGCAGGACATTTCCAGGGATGCTCATGTGGGCAATGGCAATCCAGTGCAACATCATCTCAACGGCCATGGCGAAGAATATGCAGTAAATGGCCAAAGCCAAGATCAAGTGCTTTGAGTCTCCGAACTGGTTTACGTGGCGAATGGCAAACAGGTGCATCCGGACATGCAAAAGAAACCTGAAGCAGCAGAACAGGATCCAGGGAGCCAGGGCCAGGAGGTTGTAGAGACGACGTCTTGCCACCTTCCCCAAAGAGGGCAACATGGCCAAGGCGGTGAGTAGAAAAGCTCTGATCAGAGCAATCCTGAGTCCCGGGTAGCTGATTGACACGGAGGACACTAGTACGTAGTTCAGGCGATGTTTGATCAGGATATCGGGGGCAGCAGTGAGTGCCGTCAGCAGTGCTGCTGCATAAAGCATCTCCGACACCAGATTGAGACGATATCTCATTCTTCTTTTGTGGTAAGAAGTTATAAAAAGTTACAAATGAACAAATTATTTGTTATTCCGTTATGATTTGTTTTCCTAATGGAACTGTTTTTGGGAGATTGTAGTATCATGGTTTGCTTGTTTGATGAGAAATAAGTTCTATTGCTTTTATTAATTCTTCATCTCACCTTTGACTGAAATAAATCAGTTCTTAATGATAAAATTGCAAAATGAAAGGTTATGCATATTATAGTCCGATTTTTAAATAAATAAAAGCTATAACTTTGATTTTTTCATTTCCCAATAAATTCCCTTTTTCACTTTGTACTTCACTGACATAATCCACTCATTTTTGGCAAGCCTCCCACTGTGCCTCTTGAAACAATAATAAAAACACACACACACAACTTGGCCGAAGGGGAATCGAATGGCTGAGCTTCGAGTTCGCAAGGACGGCAGGGCTTCCTTTTGCCGGAAGGACACGAGGGAGGATGGAGATCATCGGTGGCCACATTGCGGCCAACAGATTTAACAGCACTCTGTCTCTGGCTCGAGATTCGTGTCTCTCTTCTTTATCACTGGCAAAGCCTGCAATTTACTGGCCTTCAAATGACATTTTCTATATTAAATGATATTGAAATGTTTACTTAGTTTGTAATCAATATGTATTTTCTTATTTCCTAATATAATAATTAAGAATTAAAGCTTGTGGAAAGAAAGAAAAAACTTATCAGTGTTACACGTGTTGACTCTGCCCGCTCAAGGGACTCGCTGAATAAAGAAATTTGCGGTTGCCACCTAGGATTAGAGGCCCTAATTCCGGCAGCCTGCACTCAATCATCCGGCGGCCTGACACAGGCTGAGCCGCTTTTAAAGTCGGGTTAGCCTTCGCAGCTGAGCCCCTGCAAAAGAATGCCTTACAAATGCTAATTCATAATCTTAATGACAATGAGACGCGGCTTCAGTCAGCAGGTGGCTGTGCCTCGGTGTGTCTGTGGCAATGTGGAAATGTGGAAATGGTGCCAGCAATTCTAAAATAATTTGCATATTCCGACGACTGAATCGCGGCGACTCCTCCTCCTCCTCCACCCAAGAGGTTGGGCGGGAATTGGGTTTGGGTTTTGGTCTTGGCCTGGGTTTAGGTTTGGGTTTGGGTTTGGGTTTGAGGTTGCCTGATTGTCATAACTCTGACGACATTTATCTCAATTTCACGCACGCTAAATACTTGGCACACACTCGTGCACTGAAAAATATAGTTAACAAACTTTAACAGAATTTTTTTAATTACTTTAAATCCTTTTCCTTACTAATTTCAAAGTGTTTTCATTGTAACAAAATTATATTCTTAATAATTATAACCTTTTTTTATAGTTCCTTCTCTTTAACAAATCCCTAAAATTTTTTTTACAGTCTGTAGAGAGACAGCACACACAAAGACTCAAGCTACTTGGCATAATAATAACCGGGACAATATCCTTGCCGCCATTTCGTCCTTGCCAGCTTTGCCAGCTTGTCACGCTGCCGTCATCGCTGCCAACGTCGTTCGCCGCCTGCTTCTGTTTAAATAATAAACTAAGAAAGCTTAGCGCTCAAATGCAAAGTTAAATATGCAAAATACACACACGCACAGTCCTCACCCCTCCCCTGCCTCCTCCTCCCCATCTGGCGAAATGAGCCCAGGATTCCAACATCCTGGCATCCGGCAAGGAAACGAGGCAAAGCAGGAGGATCATAAGCCGCTCAGCAGCTCGTTGAATGTATTTAAACATAAATTTCAATTATGCACCAAATAAAAGGGACAGAGATAGCGACAGATATATATATATATCATACATATATATATATATATATACATATAGAGAGAAAGAGAGAGTGAAAAAGAGTGGCTTAAGCCGCTGCCATTAAAGCCGGCAAGTTACCGACTTTGGCTTAAAAGATATTCCATCTTGTTACATTTTTTTCCTGCCACCTTCAGCATGTTGTGATTTTTTTCTTTTGGGACTATGGGAAAAACCCTCAAAATACGAGGCATAAACTTAAAGACAATACATAGCATAAGATGCGTAACGCCATAAGAATTTTTGAGCAATGGAAGGGTTGAGTTAATTATAAGAGTTCATATTTTTCTTTATATTCTTTTACAACAATTTTTATTTTATTTTTTATTATTATTATTATTTTATATTAAATTATATAATATTATATTATATAATATATTTATTCCAAGGATATTATTTGTACTTTTTCTAGTACGAGAGCTATGCATCTTATTATTTATATTCTTTTTAATCAAATGATGAATATTTTTACTCTTCTCCAAATCTACTTCCTCTTCACCTAAGCTTGGCTTACAAGTTTCTTTTAAAGCTTCCTTTTAAAATTTCTTTGAAAATCCTTGACCTTTTGATCTAATTAATTTTATTGAATTTTATCTCGTTATTACACCCCCTTTGCCACTGGTAGAATCAAGGGCTTGAAAGACAAAATGAAAGTAGCAACCAGCAGCATTTAGCAATTTGTGTTGATTTTTTCTACGTGGGCTGAGCTCAAACCAAACTCAAATAAAATCCCGCACGCGCGGAACACGTGTCGTATGAGCGATAAGGAAAATGGGCATTAGGAAAAGTGGAGAAAATAAAGAGTATAAAATTCAAGAGGATAGAAGGGGGCACGCGAAGACAATCAATTAGCATTAGATGCGAGTTCACAGGGCCAGAGCTTAATTGAAATTACCAATAGAAAGGGGGAGTTTTCCTGGGCTAAGCTGTTGCTATGAATATTATATATTTTAAACTTAAAAATCAATTCAGCAAATAATGAAAGCAAAGCCCAACCTTTTCTGCCTAAGAAACTACTGTAGATTGAGCAAAGTTAATAAAGAAAATAATTTACCAAAAATAAAAAACTATGAAGCAGTCAGTCAAGGCCTTCCAGATTGCTTTAGTTAAAAATTATAATAATTTCCAGAAATACTTTTAATAAAAAGGAAAGAGCTCCTTGGCATTGTGGGACATTTCTTGGAAACTTGCCTTAATCCTTAAAGCATTTTCATTGCAGCCCTAATCGGATTTCCTGATTTACAAGAATTCCAAGATTCTGCACAAAGTCCAAGTTCTTTCTATAGAAATCCTTTTGCTTTCTAATTATTATTTATTCCCAGAAAATCACTATTTGTGTTCAGATTTAAGCCTTAAAAACCACACTGAAGGCAGTGCATTTAATGCGAAAAGTATTACAACGAAGAAACTAGTCTATTATTAAGAAAATGATTTCAAGGAAATGTAAAATGAATATAAAACTAGTCTTTTATTAAGAAAATAATTTCAAGGAAAGGAAAATGAATATACATTTTAATGAATTTTTTGTATTCCAGAGAAGTTTAATTTCTATACATTTATTTCACACTAATCTACACTTTTCGTAATAAGTTTTTAATGGTACAATTTGGACATTTATTGAGGGAGTTAAATATACAAACTAAGCACAGGCAATACCCACTTTAATCCCTGGGAGCCTAGCGCCAGCGCAGTGGACAGTTCCAACTAAATATATATATAGATATATATATATATATATAATTTCGGGGGCGGGCTCAAAATCAAATTACATGTTTAACAAACAAACCACTTGCATGCCATTGAGCACACACACAACACAACACACATTTGCAATTGCAATTGCGAATGCAGGCAACGCGTTATGTTACGACTAATTATTCAACATTAATTCTAATTTGATTTGTTTATTTTGTATAAGAAATTGTGTGTGTGTGTGTGCGAGTGTGTTTTGCATTCCGTGTGCGTGTGTGTGGAGAGGTACCGAGTCCTGACCAGACAATACTACTTATTTTCTCCCAGGATTTTGCCTTGTCCAAGAGGTAAGTAGATTGTACGATAAGGATGATAGCTCTCCTCGAGAGGAGGGGATTCCCATCTACCTTTCTTCCTTCCCAACTTCCTTCCTTGCTTCCCCTTTGCCCGAGTCCTGGGAACAAGTGTTGTGCGTGTTAGTGCATGGCAACCCAAAGCTGAAATCAGGATTCGCTTCTGGTTAAAGGGGGGGGACGGAAATTCAATTGAATTTTGTTTGAACGTAATTAAATAACACTTGCCGGTTGGTCAGTCAGTCATTCAGCCGGTCAATTGGTCAATTGGTCAATTGGTGAGCCGGTCAGCCAGTCAGAGAGTCAGTCAGCCGGATGCCAGGACACTTGGTCCTCCATTGTTTAATGCTCGACCATGTGCGCATACATTAAGGCTGATTTGCCAGCACACACACCCGTAGCACCGATCTGAGCCGATAATAAATGCCGGAGAGCTAAATGCAATCGTGCTTAGAATATACAACAAATTGTGCACTTGAAGAAAGGAAAATTCATAGTTCTTTATAATTATTATTAATTATATTCTGTGGATTTACTTAGATTAATAAATATTTAAGTTAAGGGTAAGCACAGCTTTGATTTATGAAGACATATTATGGAAAATAGGAGCTATATATATTTTATATTTATTATTTTTTACTCAGACATAGCTAATAATATCACCATTTAAAATTTATAATTATTTAAAATTATAATCAATTTATTTTATGGCTTTAACTAGATTATTATGTATTTAACTTGATTGTAACCAAGACTCTGATTCATAAGGACATGTTATTGAAAATAGAATCTATTTCCTATCATAACTAGACACCTTGTACTATTTTTTATCCAGGTCCTCCCAATTTCTATAGTCTTTATAATATATTTTTCATTTTTAAATTCATTTTCACTCATTCTTAGCAAAACTCCTACCAAATTTACTCAAATAGTTATTATTTAATATTCAAATTCTATGCATAGTCTCCTAAATCACACTTTCTCCTCCTAAATCTGATAACTATATTATATATATAACCAAATAAACAGATAGAGCTATGCGTTAGCACATACTAAAACACCAAATATTAATCTATTTTATTGGGTCAACTCTTGTTTGCATCCATAATATTTTTGTTGAGTGCCAGCACTTCTGTTCTCTAGGCCTGCCCGTAATTATTGGGCTCTGATTAAATCTTTTCCCAGTGTTTGTGGATGTGTTCGAGTGTACACTGACCGGAGTGTGGGCGTGGCAAATATATAAGCACACACACTCACTCACTCACACACACACACATGAGCAGGAGTTGATTATGCCAAGGAAGTTTGATGTTGTCAAACAAAAGTGTACAACAAAACACAAGTGGCTCGATGTAAGCAAACGGGCTTTAGTCCCATGACCCACCGATGACACGGTGTGAAGCCTTGTTTTCCATAAGGGATGGCACACAATACCGATATGTACGTATATCGAAAGGATATCGGTATAAGGTCTGAAGGTTTTTTTATCGCGAAATTTACTTTTATAAAGATTGCATATACGCATCATTACGTATACGTCGCGTTTTTTCTAATATTATAGGAGACAAAAGGTTTACTAAAAATCAAACAGAAATAATTTCAAATCAATATAAATATTATAATAATAATTTTCAAACAAAAATATTGAACAACGTTGCGTATACGCAATATTTCGTATACATCACTTTTTTCTAACAACTATCGGAAGCAAAAAGGTTAACAAAAAAACCACACAGAAATAATTTCAATTAATTTGTATACAAATGTATACCAAATATATTTAAATTTTTTAAAAATTTCAATATAATCGTTGCGTATACGCAATATTACGTATACGTCGCATTTCTTATGGACAAACTAAATAAATGAAAGAATTTTATAGACAAAAACGAAGAAGAGCCATTAATTTATTAGTATTAAATACTATAATAAATATTATATTAATAATTATACCCTTTCAGGGTATTATAATATTATTCACAAGCCTGCAACGAAGTGAAGGAGTCGTTTCCGGGCTAATCATATTCTGTCTTGGTCAGCATTTACAGCCGAGTCAATCTAGCCATGTTTGGACAAAATCAAAAAAATTATACATTTTTTTAGAAATTTTATAAGGGGTTACATCGTCAAAATTGTAAAAAAAATCAAAAAAAAAAATGAATTTAAAAAGTTTGTAGGTATGTAATGCTGTTTTTTACACCTTATAAACATATTTTTGTCTAAGTTTGAGTTTTCAATGCAAGGTTATATAAACTTTGCCTCTCGAAGTTAGCTTTCTTTCTTATTTTAAAAATAAACATTATATTAATTATTTAACGACTCTAACAAGATATTTTAGATATCAACACGAAATTTCAGCGTTTAACATATTTTCCTATATACATTTTTCTATATCCTTACATCGATTGGAGCTCCGATATTTTTTGAAAAATCTACCTATATACATATATGGAGTCCTACCCTGACCCCTTAGGCCATTCGCCGTTCGGGCCGTTCATCATGGAAGGCGTCGCAGCTGCAAGTGACGCCGCCAAATGCCAAATGCAAACAGCAAGGAAGCAGTCAGATGAACAACAAAAAAAAAAAAAAAGAAAAAGGAAAAAGGGGGAAAAACATGAACGCAAAATCAAAGCAAATGCCAGAGGGCAGGAAGGGAAAAATCGGAAATTGAGGGGAACACACATACATGGGGTTAGTTCTGTAAAAGCACCGGGGAACAGACACTCAAACAGTGAATGAATCAAATTGCAAATAAATAATGAGTCAATAAGCAGAAGGGTTCTTTTGAGCATTAAATAGTTGAGTATTTTGGATGGGATAGGTAAATGTTTACGATAATTATGGTTAAGAAATTGCTAAAATAGATTTTCCTACTATAAACTATAAGATATATAGCTTTTTTAAAAAGCAATACCTCTACCAATACCAATTAAAGAACTGCATAAATTAGTATGTCAACCTTTTTCCCTTTTGCTTTCTTTTTACTCTCTCCGAGAAAAGTTACCTTTTTTCGGTGTGCCAAAGAGCACTGAAAATAATTTAAGCATCGAAACCCACAATCAAGATAATGAAAGACGTGCAGCTACCTCATACACACACACACACACACCTGCAGGGTTCAACCCTTGTGGATTACGAAACTTGACCAGAAGCCCATGGCCAGGGAGTGCAATGGCCCGTATAAATAGGCAATAGTTTTTGCCAGTCCCGCACAGTGGGTAAAAAACAACAAATTTATTTGCTAAAAAATAATTAAAGCCCTAAAATATAAACTGAATTTGTAAGAACATGAAATATATTTACTTAAAATTACAGCAAGTAAAAAACAACAAAATTTATTTCCTAAAAATTATTTAAAACCCTTAAATATAAACCGAATTTGTAAGAACATGAAATATATTTTCTTAAAATTACAATGGGTAAAAACAGCAATTTTGTTTGCTAAAAAATTAATTAAGACTTTAAGTTATCAACTGAATTTGTAAAATATAAAATTGGTTTACTTTTTCCTTTAGTTTCCTTTATTTCCTTAGTTACCTTTTTCGTTTTCCCCCACAAAAGTGATCGTTGACTCCATGGTTTTTCGCAACACAGCAGCCACACCAATGGTGGCGACAACGCGGCAAGGTTAAAAGGGTAATAGGGGGGGGAGAGGTACACAGACACAGACACACACACACCTCAGTCACGGTCGCCATGACCGCAGTTTCCCAGAATAGACCAGCATCCGAAATGCAAAAAAAAGGGAGAGAATAACCAACCACCAGAAGGGAATTTGCAGTACGCCAATGTGTCTGCTCCCCCGTGTATTTATGATATTTTGTAATGGAAAACCGCAAGCGTACTCTAATTAGCAAATACATGGCACACACACACACCGCACACTCACATACACAGTACAACACAACACAATACATAGACACACGCGTGCACGTGTGGAGCATCCTTATTTGATATTACGCATACGCCGTGTCGCCAGCTCAGGCTCTCAGTTACTTTGTCAAATTTTTTGTACTTTTTTTTTTGGGCCTGCTAAAGGAAGCCAACTCGTTTTAATGAGTACATACAAGTGACAAAGGGACATGCAGGGAGTAAACAAAGGTCATTAAGGTGTGTTTTTTTATTAAGAAAGATTGGCAAAGAAATTGAATTTAAAACTATTTATACAGAACGGTCGAAAGTGGGATTGCTTTTAGGAACATCATTTGGGGGATTTTCTTTTAATAAATAACTTTTTTTTTCAGTATTAACTAATGTTATTTACTATTATATATATCAAGAAAAAAGTCAAGGTATTATGCAGCTCAAAAATATATTTAAAAAAATATATTTATATATCTCAAATAAATATTACAATATTTAAAATTGACTTAATGTTGATTCTATCTTTTATTCCAACAAATTTATTTCAAAATAAATAATTTCTTTGGCTAAACAAAAGCTTATTAAATTAATTAACAGGAGGACTTTTATTTTATTTATTTTTTACAAAAAAAATGCGATTATTTATTTTTTTATTATTTACTATTTTTACTATTCTTATTATTACTATTATTTACTTATTGAGATATAGGTGTAAGAAAGTATCATAGAATATGATATATAAAATCAAATAAAGATAGAAAATACACCACACATTTTCAGCTTATTTCAAAATTTAATGAGATAATGGTAAACCCCTTTTTCGGTTTTACATTGACGGGATTTTGATGCTCAGTTTTTCGATGGGCAACCGCAATGGGGCGTAATTATGGTATTCCGGTTGGACGATGTATAGAGGAGTCATGGATGTCGCATTAAAGCCAGAGGAAGTCGGTTAAACAATTACATACATACATATACACACATGCATTTATTTATAATTCATTTTGTATTTCCCCTCCACTCCATCTCAGCTCTCAACAAATTAAGCTTTAATGAGCAGCAGAGGAAACATTTTTGTGTGCTGTGCACTTTTTTAGTTGATTTATTCCCAACTCCTTGGCGCCTAAGCTAAGCTCGAGGGTGGCGGCAGATTGCAGCCAATTAACGCTGCTGCTGCAATTAATTTTAAATGCATCGCATCAAAACTAATTGCTCAAAACTGAATTAATTAAAAAAATACAAATACTGCCAGCGCAAGCCAAACAAACACAAGTAACCAACCAGGAGCAGCACCACCACCACCACCAGCAGCAGCAGTGGAGTGGGAAATGTCAACGTGGATTGGTCGAAGCAGGCATACCCTTTACATAAAAAATATACAGGGTAGTTCCTTGATTAAGTCTAACATCTTTATAGAAATTAGATAAAATGTAGATTCTTGTGCTGAACTGAAAAATATTTATTAATATTGCATAAAATCTTGTTAAAATAATAATACCCTGCAAGGAGTGTAGCATAAATAAATATAAAAATATAATATAAAATAATATATTATATAAAATATAAATATATAAAATAATAATATAATATATAAAATATAAAAATATAAATATTTGATTCATTAAAGAGTGATAAGCAATAAATATAACAATATGGCAGTTATAAAAAGGGAAATAGTCATCTCAGCATCAGGGATGAGAGGCAATATCGATTTATTGTTTCTGTATCGATCGGTGTTTCAATGTTGTGATACATTTGCAATAAATTTATATTCTCTTGATATTTATAGGATCAACTCCCGTCTCGAATTCTTGGGAATATGTAATAAAATATATATATTTTTTCAATATTTCAAGGTTAGGTGTTTTCGATATAACAAAAAAATCTATAAGTTAAACTATAGAATATATTCGGCATGGAATTTTTGTTGTATTTATTTAATAACTTTTATCTGTAATTCCACTATTTTAAATTTAAAATTGTAATATAAAGACTAAAGACATTAAACAGTGCTCAATATTAAGTCGATATATCATATCGATCCTAACGCTATAAGTACTTTCTTTGTTAATAACACTACTATACTATACTATACTATACTATACTATACTATACTATACTATTCATACTATACTATTCATACAATACAATACTATACTCCTAGAGTTGCACCAAAAATTCCCAACGAGTTCTAGCAGCAAACTGGTGGCATCCTAGCTGAATATATATAATTTTCTAGCTGTGCACCACACATAAAACCCTTTGAAGAAATAAAAATTGAAATCAATACAAAAAGATACTGGGTTATTTTTTTTTATTCCAGCTCATGCTTGATCGCTCAAAGGCGTGCCATAAATCTTGGACAGCCTCAGATACCCCTTGCGTCAGGATAAAGCAAGCATTGGTAGCAAAAGGAAGGCGAAGGACGAATTGAAATCGGAGGAGAGCTGGACGGAGCGGTGGGGGCCAGGAGGAGGATTAGAAGGGGGGGAGGGCACTGGGGCCGGCGCTGAGGGGGCGAGCACAGGGCGAAGCACAGCAACAAAGTGTGGTGAACGGAGGCGCCATATTGTTAACAATTCTGTGTGCATACTAAAATGGCAGCACCTCTCCACCTCCACCGCCTTTCAGCTGGTTTCCCTTGATGCCGTTGTGTTTAATTTCTTTTTGCTGCCGCTGCTGCTAGTGCTGCTACTAGTGCTACTGCTGCTGCTGCTGCCATTTCTTCTGCTTTTCCTTCGCTTTTCCCCGCCTACGCTTGCCACGATTTTCCTCTGCTTTTCCGCTGCTACCGCTGCCGCTGCTGCCTTTGCGCGCGGCATGCAAATGAAATGTCATAAAAATTGCAACTCGGCAGCGACGCCGACAGCCGGCAGCGGCGTCAATGTTGCAGCTGCCACAGTTTTTGCACAGAGACCAAAAAATATAGGCTATAATTGATTTTAAAATAAATCGAAAATGAAAAATTCTTGTGAATTTCGTAGCTTAGAAAGGCAAACTATTGAAAATATATAAAAAATATTTAATTCTATACAATGCTTCTAATTTATTTAATTCTGAGAAGGTTTGTAGGTTTAACGACTGTAAAGGTTGTAAGTAATATCTTTAAAAAAGTATCAGTCTCAATATTAAATTGAAAACATGATCAATTTCGATATATCGCATATTTAAATATCTAAAAGTATCGATACATTTTGTATTTAATTTCTTTGATCCCTCTTTCTTCTTTCTTCTTCTCTCCTAATGCAACAATCGACTAATTCGACATATATCGCATATATAACAAGAAAGAAAGCTAACTTCGGCACGCCGAAGTTTGTATACCCTTGCAGATTCCAATTGTACCAATTCTAATCTATCCCAATATAATATAATATGCATTACATTCATATTCATACAATTTTACAGTTTTACATTTTTTACAGTTTTACATTTTTTACAGTTTTACATTTTTTACTGATCGTTTGTATGGCAGCTATTTGATATAGTCGTCCGATTCTTATGAAATTTACAACAAAATTCTGAAAAAATATGAAACACTAGTATCTAAAAGTAGAAGAAATTATGTTGAAAACTGACAAAGGTATAATTCTTTTTTCTAAAAATTTCCCTATCGTTCCTATGGCAGCTATATGATATAGTCAGCCGATTTTTATGAAATTTAATCATAAAATCTAGAATAATATATAAAGCTTATAACCGAGAGTTGGTCAAGATATGTTCAAAAACAGTGAAACTAAAATTTTTTTTCTAAAAATTCACGGATCGTTTGTATGGCAGCTATATGATATAGTCGTCCGATCTGGCCCGTTCCGACATATGCACGAGTGAGAGTATATAGAAGACTATCTGCAAAGTTTCTTTCAGATAGCTTCAAAACTGAGGGACTAGTTTGCGTAGAAACGGACGGACAGACGGACAGACGGACAGACGGACAGACGGACAGACGGACAGACGGACATGGCTAGATCGACTCGGCTGTTGATGCTGATCAAGAATATATATACTTTATAGGGTCGGAGATGACTCCTTCACTGCGTTGCAAACTTCTGACTGAAATTATAATACCCTGCAAGGGTATAAAAACGGAAATATCAATCAAATTTGATATATGGAATTTGATTGATATTAAAAAAAAAATTTCAAATGGTTGTAAATATTTATTTTTATTTCAGCTTACGCATATCTTAGTTAGAAAATCTATTAATCTCTTTTAATCGAGACGTTTAAATATTATTGTTCGACTTTTGCATCAAATATCATTATACATTATCGATACTGCTTAATTTTATTTACTTTACTGCTTAATTTTATACATTTAAAAATTATTTGCAGTGTGACGCTGCCATTGGTGTTGCTGCTGCTGCTGTCAACCGCAGCAACGGAGCAGCGACGCAGCGCGCATATTTTTTCAGTAATTTTTTTTTCCATTTTTTTTTTTAATTTTAGAAAAATGTAGACAACATTTTCTTTCCTTCGGTTCTTCTGCTTTGCCTGCTGCCTGCCGCCTGCTGCCGCTGTTGCTGTTGCTGTTGCTCCTTCGTTCTGTGGCAATGTTGCATAAATGAGAACGGGAATAGAAAAATGCACAGAGGCCGCACCACACCGCACCACACACACATACACACACATGTCCTGGGAGAGAGAGTGGGCAAAGGAGAGGGGCAAAGTGGGGGTGCAAGGGGAGGCAAGAAGGCCAACGACAGTTTAGAAAATGTGTAAAAGTATTAAATTTCAGGCGTCCAGGCCGCAACAGCGGAACTGAATGGCATACAAGGTTCCGCCAGGAGTTCAGGAGATGGCCCAGGGCTTGTGGTTTGAGCGAGGGGGGGCAGGGGAGAAGAGCTGCGGTTACCCATTCCCCAAGGTATGGGAGAAGCAACAACAGCAACAGCAACGGCAGCAGGACAACAGGATATTGGTACTTGAGGCGTTACCAAAAAAATGTATATAAAGCGTAAAGCAACTAAGCTGCCAGCAAATTAATTACTCTGTGAAAATGTAATTACTCCTTCTCGGACCCCTTTGAAATTGTGCCAAACTGTTGCCTGATTTGTAATCAATATCCTTTTAAGCATTAACAAAATTCAACAAAATTCAACAAAATTCTCAACTAAATTTGATGTTTGAAAGTGTAAAAACTTTTTATAAATAAAGAGATTGAACTAGTAAAAATTTAAATTCTTAGCTTCCGATTTCCTTAACTAAAACTATTCCAGTTTAGATTTCTACCTTTCATTTGTGGCCATTCCTACTTGCTGTTTATCTGCAATATCCTTGCTTTCCCCTCCTGCCTTTACCTTTGCCATTTCCATTGTACTTATTTCCTTTTTCTCCATTTTTTTGCTAAGCTCCTTGTGGACATATTTCCCCATTTACTCCTCCAAAAATTCTCCACTATCCCATTGAATTGAATGCGTCCTGGTCCTTTTACGAGTGCGCTGCCATTTTAAACGACCGCCTTAACTCTTTCGGCTGCATTTCCCAAAAAATTCGTGTCACACTTGCAGCAGTTAAAGGCGAAGAAGATGTATAACCCCAACTTTTCCTCCCGCTCTACACCATCATCTGGCACCACTTCCTCTATGCACTTGATGATGATGTTGCCTCAACTTCTCCAACCAGGGAGCCAGCCATGCCATGCCGTGCGGCTTGGACTGCCCGGACTGCTGATGACCACAGGCACCGCACACTTGACAGGCACCCCTCCAGACCCCCAAGTCCAGGGACCCCTTGGAGTCCAGCCCCCCGGAGTCCACCCCCCTCTAACAATGTGCCAAATGTGCGTGCAAAGTTTTTCCACATCGAGGCAACTTTCATCGGGCTTAAGCCCGGGTCTCGGAAAATCGGTCTCATATGGTGGCCCTGTCCGAAGAAAGCGCCTCGAACTGGGTATCAGCCAGAGTCCTCATTGGCAGAGGCGTTGCTAGATCTTATTTCTAACGCAAACCCCTGATTTGGTTAGATACAAAAATGTAAGGCAACAAAATGACAAGAAAGCATCATTATAAAGAGATAAATAATAATTAAAAGAGATGATATAAAGATCCTCCCTATTATTTGTATATCACTTATAGCTCTCCTCTAATTATTATTATTATTATTAACATTTTTCTTAAATATTTGAAATTATTTAAGGTATATTTAAAATAAAATTCACTTAAAGACCAAAGTCTAATCTCTAGCGAGTAACCACAGCTCTCTTCTATCGCCTACAATTACGAATTCAGGTTAAAGTTAAGCCACGAAATAACAACTAATTGATTCACAAATATTTAAACAAATCAATTAATTAAATTCTTCTAAAAATTATGAAGAAGAAATCGATTATCAGTTATACACGCAAAAATATTAAACATATAAAAGATTACTCGTTGTTGTGACTCAGCTTTAGCAGCTACTCGTTCTTGCTCTCGTTACCGCTTTTTACTCGCTGCAAGTGCTCCCGTTATCTCTCGCTACCTATGCTGCTTTCTCTGTCTATTTGCCACGCACGCTCGTTACATTCTATTTCACAACACCAAAACTTGTACAATAATCAGTAAACCATATTAAATTTTAAAATCTTTAACAAATTTTGTATTTTTTGTATTATATTAAATTCAGTTGAAATTGTTATATTTAAGTCTACTAATTTTTTAAAACAATTTCCCTGAAAATAACCCTAAATCAGCAATTTCATGTATTTTCCCAATAATTTAAGCCTTCCCCTCGAGCCGCGCCACTGTCCCATTTCGAATCCTCCCCCCTCCCAACAAATTCGGGGAAATTCCTCGAAAATACTGCAGGAGGGAACTGATCAAAATTATTTGAAGCTTTTGCAA
Source organism: Drosophila punjabiensis (assembly GCA_008042585.1). Lineage (NCBI taxonomy): Eukaryota > Metazoa > Arthropoda > Insecta > Diptera > Drosophilidae > Drosophila > Drosophila punjabiensis. The sequence goes on along the minus strand of VNJR01011896.1, from coordinate 69,497 downwards.
TTTTTGTAATTAAGCGAACAAAGCCAAACATTGGCTCAGGCATTTTGCTCATTGTCCGAGCGATGGGTCGAGGTCGGGTGATTGGTGGTCAGTGGGGGGGAAAGTGGAGTGCTTTTAGGGTGGCTTTTTTCGGGGGTTAGTCCCGATTGTGTGTGTGTGTGTGTGTGGAATCTGCTGCTGCAAGTGGCAGCTGAAAGTGCCAGTTTTATTGTTGTTACTGTTACTGTTACTGCTGCTGCAGTTGCCTTTGCCGTGCCTTTACTTTGGCTGTAAAGTTGCCGGACAACTGAAAAACTGCAGCATGCAAATCGAAAAATAATTACAATTGCGCAAAGTTTTAAAACGAACAGACAACTGAGGCTGAGGCTGAGGCTAAGGTCTATAGGAAACGAGGGGCCAACGGCTGGGGGCAGGATGAGTTATCCTTAGGACCATGGAGGGGGTAGCGACGGGTAAGGGCCCTGATTTCTTTCCGTTTCCTGTGAGAAGAGAGCTGGTATACCAGAGGTTGGGGCAGTCGTCCAATATCAGTGAGAATTGTAGATAAACCACATATGTAAGGGGACAGCGGGGGGCGGCTAATACACTGGGCATTTAAGCACTGAGAAAAAATATGTATTAGGAAAATATATATTAACAAATTTTAATGGATTTCTTTATAAATTAATCACTAAATACATAATGGTTAGAAGTAACGAGTTGAGCAAACAGACAGGAAGCAGCAAAGATAACCATAACGAGAGAACTCGCAGCGAGTGAAGAATAGGAACTAGAGCGAGAACGAGTAACTGCTAGAGCGGAGTCTTTGTTTAAGTTGAGATAGTAGCCTTATTTTGGCCTTTTTAATTTTTTTATTTTTATATGCAATTAATTTGTATAATTTAAATTAAGAAATAATACGCAGGTAGTGAGAAACGGGAACGAGAACGAGTAGCTGCTAGAGCGGAGTCACAACAACGAGTAAGCTTGTGGTGTTTTTAGCTTCATAATTATTTTAATTAATTTATTTATTTATTTTTATTATTTGTAAACATTTTGCTTGCTTATTTTCTCAGTGCTTCTCATTGCGTGTGCACTATGTGCGTGTGTAGATTGGTTGTGCATGTGTTCTTGTGACAGGACATTTGGACAGTCCTGGCAGAAGAATAGGAATAGAAATACGAAAAGGAATTCGGGCAGGAATAGGAGACAGAGGCTGCTCTCCCCAAAATGCATTAGACCCACACACACACACACACACAGGGAAATGCCAAATGATTAGGCGTTCGCCTCCTCGTCCTTCTCCACCTTCTTCTTCCCTGGCTGACTGCTTGGAAAACTTTGAAAACTCATTCAGTGTCATGTAGATTTTTCGTATTTTTGCGTTTGCTCCGACAAAAAATAATTGTTAGCTAACTTTTTGCCAAGCTCATAAAACTGTGCCCTCTCTCACTACCCATTCCAATGTGCCACTCGGCTTGCCATTTCCCATTTTCCATTTCCCTTGCCCGCAGGCAGTTATGCTGCTGGGTTGGTGGCATTTTAAAACTATTGTTCATTTCAAGCATCAAGAAACTTGCCAAATTGTTGTTGAAGCGCTGTCGAAACTTTTTAATTTTGACGCCTTGGTAGGTAGTTGCTGTTCCATGTTCGAAACCTTCCATTCCAGAAAATATATAAATGGGGGAAAAAATGAGCAGAAAATCAAAATAAGGACTAGGGGAAACTCTTATGTATTTTTAATAAATATCACAGGTTTCAACATAAAAGAGAAATTAAAAAAACAAACAATATTCAGACTTGAAGGTTAATTAAAACCGCTGTAATTTTGATTAAAGTCATAGAACAAGTCACAGTTATCTTAAATAAAATAACATTAGCTTAAATATTATTAATCAAGTAAAATAAAAAATAAATCATTCATAGCAAAAGCTAAAGCTAAGCAAAGGCATTAAAATAATCCAAGTCCCCGGATGAAACACAGACACAGAAATACTTGCCACTGATACCATCGGTCATCATACGGCCACTAATCTCATTTGGATTTCCATTTCGTGCTTCAAGGACATTGCTCATACGCCCATTAGTGCGGGGAGAGAGAGGAGGAAGAGAGAGGAAGAGAGAGGAAGAGAGGAGCAGCATCGCCTTTGATTCAATTAACTTTGTTTATCGCGCATAATGCATGGATTATCAATATCAATTGACATCAATTTCGGTCGCTGTGGAAACCAATCGCATTACCAACGGCAACGGGCCACCAGGCGAGGGAAAAATGTTTGGACAGCGTTTTGTTCTGTGGCATTAAAAAGTTCTCCTTTTTGCTGTCCTGGCCTTGCCTTGCCCGAAAATGGCCTGGCCTCGATGGCGGTGGCGGCATTCCAACTAAATCCTCCCCAAACTAATTGAATTGAACGAAAATTGAATTGAACGCCGCCGCCGCCGCCGACATGGCTGTTTTTCATACGTGTGTGCAGTGAGAGAAAAAAAAGAGAGGGAATAAGGTTTGCTGCCCGAAAGTAGACCATGATTTAAAGACTTAGATCCTAGATTTTTCCTTTTTGCTTTTAAATATTTAAGATATATTTAAATAGTTTATTGTAAGTGCTACAAAAATCGCTAAAACTCTTAAAATGGCATCTAAAAGTATGCTACAAAATATTACATCGTAAATAATTGTATTGCATACTTTTAGACGCATTTTAAGGGTTTTAAAATCCCCCATTTAACAAATATTTTTATATACAAAACTCAAAAATGAAATTTGAATCATAATTTCTCTTCCTGCATCCTTTTTAATTTGTGCGGATATTTGTTTTTGTGTGCGTTCACTTAAAGCTGACCCTGTGACCCATTAAATTCCCAGCAGCCACTCTTCGACGGAAAGCGAAAACACAAACCAAAGTCATTTTAATTTTAAGACGAGGATAAAGTTGATTGGGGATGACAGAGCACAGCGTAAGCCTGGAGGAGTGGATGGCATTGCTTTTTATACATACGTACATGCATGCATACATACATATATGTTGCTTTAATTGCCAACAAACACACTCACTCTCACAGATATACAGCTCGCACAGATAATTAAAAAGTTTTTTTGCCGCTGTAAAGTGGGAAAAATCGCAAATTCCCATCTTCAATATCAAGAGCGTTCCGCGTTCCGCGTTCCACATACCCGCGCATCCATCCCGTTTCCCTTTTGCACACATCTTGAAAATAAACCAGAAAGGACGAGAGTTCGCGGGAGGAGCTACAACTTGCCACAATTTATGCATTATTATATGTCTGTTGTGGTTTTTCATTCCATTCTTTTGCACTCTCGGATTGTCTACGCTCAGCGGCATATACATATATCTCAGGGTATTTTGGAATGGAAGGTAAAAAGCTGACAATTGATGGATTGTAACATTTTCCTGAAACCTAAGGTTTAATATAAAAATTAGTTCAAATAAAATACTAGCAAGGTGCAAATCTTAGTCTTTTTGAATCTCTTAAGTTGTGTTTAAAATTTTGAAATCTTTTTCAAAACAATGTCTAAAAGTATGCTATAAAAATGATTTTGTGGAATGCTGCGAATGGGCATACAACAACAACAACAACAGGTCTCTCACAAAAACAGGATTTTTATACAAAAAAAAACCTTTTTTAAACAACATTTTTACAACATCATTTCTACAATAACATTTCTACAATAACATTTCTACAACATTTTTACAGCATTTTTACAAAAACATTTTTACAACAACATTTTTACAACAACATTTTTACAACATATTTACAAAAACATTTTTACAACAACATTTTTACAATAACATTTTTACAACAACATTTTTACAACAACATTTTTACAACAGCATTTTTGCAACAATATTTTTACAAAGAAAGCATTATTAATCTCCAAAAGTCAGTGCCAATAGGCGTGACATCCAATTAGCGCTCTACAGCTGACACTGTCCGACTTAATGGCCGAGGCAGAGTATTGGAGTTACTCATTTGCCGATCACAAATGAAAATAAAATGGGTTACCTGAGAGTTCCGAACTCTGCAGCACCAGCTTTATATTTTTTTATATTTTTTATGTTATTTATCCGGCAATAGTTGCCAAAAGTTCGATTCGATAATTCAGTCAAACAAACTTATTAAATTCCCGAAAAAATCCCTACCATCACAATCAATTTTCGTGACTGCGAAATAAATCCGAGCCGACACGACACCAGTTCGGTTCAACTCGCCAGGTTTGGATTAAATAAAAAAAGGGATGTCCATTGTAATTAAAAATTTCTGGTGGAATTAAAAGTATATATTGCAGTGTTGGGAGAAAAATGCATCTCACTTATCACTATCCCCTTAAAAAATGCAGAAGGTATTAAATTCAATGTTGATTTCCATACAATAAAAATGTTACTTTTTAAACTTCTATAAGATACTTTTGGGCGCATTTTAAGAGATTTCTCCAATAGTCCTTACTTGATTTTCTTCTCGAAAAAATGAAGAGCTACCTTTAGAGGACCTCGCAGGGTATCCCTGCGTCTATCAACGCTCAGCCGAAGCAGTTCAAATGGTTGCTCTTACATTTATGTTGTGCTTTTTATTACCGACGTCAAAGAGAGCGTCTTGAGATGAGCGCGAGAGCGGGATGGCGAGCGGCCAAATGTCATTTCGCCTTCGCTCGCATAATCAAAGCAGCGCGCGCTCCCTCCCACTCGCACTCGCACTCGCAGGCGTGCTCCGCTTTCGACACATCAGCGACGACGCGACGGCGCAGCCAGCGCTGGCAGAATGTAATTTGTTTTATGGTTTTGTAACCGTTAGTTTCCATGTACACATATGTATATGTCTATTACACACACACAGAAAAGGGGAGCTACTTGTGCATGTTTTTTTTTTTTATATTTGATTCTTCAATTAATTTTATTAAAAATGATTTATTAACTTAATACATTAATAAAAAAACGTCTGTAATATAAATAAAATAAATAAATAAATAATATAAATAAAATAAATAATAAATAATAAAAATAAAATAAATAAATACATAAAAAATAAGATATATTTGAAATATTCGAAACAATGGGATGAGCTTAGGTAAGTATATCGATGCGGCAAGTCCGATAATATATCGAAAAACATATTGCTCTCAGTTTCATATTTAAATTGTCATAAAGGTTGATTTATCGCAATTTGATAAATCAACAAATATTTATATTTAACGTTAAAATTTCGATATATACTATTAAAATGAAAAATATTAAAAAATTTAATATTTACTGTATAACTTAAATAAATTGTTATATTTAAAAAATTTTAATAATAAATAATAATTAATATTAAATTAATAAAATAAAAAAACTAAATAAATAAATACACTTTTTAAACAAAATCTGTAAAGAAGTCTTCATATTTGTTTCCAAAAGAGATAGGCCTAGTCTCATTTTTTATACAGTTCAATTACATCAAACAAAATATCGATTTATTGCACATAAATTAATTTTATTTATCGGATATATCGCGCCTAAGCTATTTATATATCGATATTTTGCATTGAATAATTGCTATACTATCGATCTATCGACATTTTCTGCCAGAAAGGTTTTCCATTAACTGAAATAAAGAAAATTATATTTTATTTATAATAAAAATACCAAATTATGTGCAGTGCACTTTCGCCAACACAAAAACAGACACACAAACGAGCAAATTCTCGAATGCATTCTGTGCTGTATATGTATTTATGCAGGACTCGTCATGCCTTATTATTGTTAAAGATTCCAGCTGCAGCATTCCAGTTGTAAGCTTTTTAATTAAAATTAAAATCAAAATCTGTCTGCATCTGCATCTCTTTAGCCAATTTGCATGGCATCTTGAGGCAGTTTGCACCTTTTGCAACAATGTTGGGTGGCATTATGGCCTCGTATCAGAGATATTCCACAATCTTAACTCACGGCTTTATTTATTTGGAATGGAATGGAAGGGAATGGAATGCGCTCAGCTGAATTAATTAGAGCTAATTGACATTATGGCACTAATCAAAGATGAAGTTGAAATCCATTGAAAGCGCGTGCTGTTCATCAAACCGAAATTTATCTATCTTTCGGATTCATTTTGTTTTTGAGGCAGTGTGAAATCTGAATTCAATTACATTAGACTTAGCTTGCACCTTTGATGGCATTCTTGATGGGCATTGCAACACCTTAAGGGATAAGCGACGTTTGGCCCTGTATCCTGTATCCTGTGCTTATCCTGTGCGGCTCCTGCCTGCTCCCAAAGAGAGAGACTTTTCGGCTGAGGCTTTTTATTGCCTTCATATTTTGCATGTCGTGATCCTAGACGCTGTCATAAATTGCGCAAGCCTTGCACAAATGAACTGTACACAGATGGCAGGAGCCAGGACGAAGGACGAGAGGAGATATATATATACAGCACACACACGCACACCGATGCGCAAACATAATTTGAATACCTCACAAAAATGCACATTTATCGCATAATTCTCTCGTACATCAGCCGGGCAAGGACACACACACACGCAGGACCTCTTGCACCCTGCCCCCTGTTTCAGGTTTTCAAGTTTCAAGTAGGATCCTGGGGGGCCAGTTGCCTGGCAGGACCTAAACGGATTTTGTCTGCCAGGCTCTGCGTTCCGTTGAATGCATGCAACTAAAATTATTAATAACTGATTCAGTTAGCTGCTACACAGAGAGAAATGATGGGAAATTAGTAACTAAAGGTCCTTGGAAAGATAGTTGCTACACTTCAAATAAATCCAATTGATCTAAGGAAGAGGTACTTCCTCACTGAGGTGTCCAGGAATATTAAGTACCTACTACTCTCCCCCATTAGTATCCTTCAGGCAGGATGTCAGGCCCAGGACTGTCCCTCTCCTTCTCCTCTCCTCTCTTTACTAAACGAATGTCCGGCTTCCCCCTCTCCACAATGAAGAGAATGAAAGAGAGAGAGAACTCATGACAAAATCATTACAACCATTTTGTTGTAGTTATCGTCCTGTCCATGTATGTACGTATATGTGTAGCAAAATGTATGTATACACGCCTGCATACATACATAAATATATCCTTGCACCGCCACCTCGCCCATATCGCCGTAATGTTGGTCTACAAAATGGCAAAAGCTGTAAAAAATTTGCATTTTTATAACAACTTAAGTCACCAGACGACTCTACTTTTCCAAGCACTTGAACTGGTTTTGCCTTCCATACAAAAAGTTTTGCATGCGTGCCGCCCCAACGTAACGTATATATATATATATATATTTATATATACATATTGTATATATATTTATATATACATATTATATATATATTTATATATATGTGTGTACATATCAGCATATCTAAGCTATAAACACGGAACGAAATAGTATCCTAAAAGGAGTTCTTAATAGCTCTTTAAATGAAGACATTTTTATCAAAGAAAGAATATTTACATGCTCTTTTGTTCCTAAGTTTATGTATTATTTTGAAGAATTTAGGAAAAGTTAAAACAGGGATTAAGCAAAAAATAAATGTATTAAATACCGATCTTTGTTTTTTTTATTATTTATTGTAATTTTTCCTTTAAGATTTGAGTTAAAATCGCATAAATTATTTTGATTACAAATAGTAATACAAGCGAATTACACATAGATAAAAATATATATTTATAAATATTTGATATTTTTGATTTAGTTTCAACTATAAAGTTCTTGCTACATTTTTAATTTAAATTACATTCTAATTTATTCCCACTCTTTGTATATCCTTTTTATCGGTTTTTATCGGTTTTTTAATCGAAACCGGAAGTGCTAGTAGCAAAGAGATGTGTGTATGTGTTAGAGGTGGCAGCTTACTATCGATCGTTTGTTATCGCTCAAGAGATGGCACTTTGTGCTAATTTATAACTGCTAATTGGTAAATTTATTTATTAATTTATTTATTTTATTTTTTAATCAATTTAAAAATCTTATAAAATTTTAGCAAAGGAAAGAAGCTAAATATTTTAATTATTTATTTCACTGAAACAAATTATTTATTAGATCGATTAGTTGCATGTTTCCTAAGTAACATGTTAACTTTACCTTGTTTCTCTCAGTGCATATTTGTAAAAGTGTGCGTGCATTTATAATAGCAGTTATACTTATGAACTAGAAAGAGAAAACGTTGAACTAAAAAAAAAAGAAAATAGAGAAAAGAACCGAAAAAGGCAGCAGAAATTGTGTCCATTCTAAAATCCGCCGCAGGCGCGGTGCACACAGGGCTAAGTGGTTAAAAGGAAAAGGGACCCGGACAGGGACAGGGGGGGAGGGGGAGGGAAAGTGGCTGGAAAAGCGGGCGGATAAGCGGAACGACATGTGGCAGGCAGTGTATAAAGTGAAGACATTTCTTGCATGCTTCCAGATGTATGCAAAAGGCACCGAAAAGAAAGCAAAAATAGCAAAGTCAATGGTAATGCATTAAGAATTTAGTTTTTATGCGGATTTTGTTTATAATTTTTGGGATATAATTATGTAAGGTTAAATAAAATAAAATATGGATATACTATGTGCACATATATAAAGAATATAATGAAATTAAAGTGTGAGAACTTTCATTTGCAACTATTAAAATACCAAACTCTTCCACTAAGATGAGTGAAGTAATTGCATTTCATAAACAATAATCAATAACAAATAAAATATCATTTAAACTTACTTTAATTAAATTAAAAGATCATTTTATAGGTTTAAATATATTTCAAAAATTTCTTGGAATTTTTCTTGAAGCTCAGCTACGCTTATAAATCATTAAATCATTAAATCTTACAGTTCATATTATTCTGTTCTTGAAGCCTCTACATCATCTTTTCAATGCTTATAACAATTTTAAATAATAAATTAATATAAAAGAATATTAAGAATGATGAATTTTTGAGCAAAACTAAAAATATTCACATACACATTCCCCCAGAGTGCGTTGGAGCAAAAAAGTTTATGAAAAAAAAACTCCTTGAAATATGCAACAGCCCTTCTCTCCGGACAGGATGGAAATAACTTGATGCAGACTCATGTAGACACTGCTAATGCGCATTGTATGCGATAAGTTCTCCTTCCTCCAAGGACGACTTCCGACATCTTCATCGCTGTCAAACGGTGAGCCAAAAACTTAACAAGTTTTAGTTTTAAAATACATTTTATTTTCAAAAATTAACTCTATTGTTTTGTAAAAGATTTGGCTTTCAGGAAAGTATCATAAATTAAATTTTAATAATTTATTGAAAGCTGTTTAAGTCCTGTCTGAGCTCCACTGTGCGCTTCATCGCTAAAGTTTGCTTCCGCCAGTCCGTCGCTCCACATGCTGACCCTTTGGCCCTTGGTCGCAGCATCTCCTCGCTTCAAAGCTTCCGTCTCCTGGAACCAGTCTCCAAGCCAGTTTGTCGCACGACCAACACAAATTACCATCGTTGAGCTGAAGCACCACTAACAAGCAGACGGAGCTGGGAGGCGGCGGCTGAAGATGTGTCCAAGGCACACATGGAGATGGGGATGGGGTTTGGGGTTGGGTTTGGGGTTGGGTTTTGGTATGGAGATGGGGTTAGGGTTGGTTATGGCGAGACAATGTCCGCTTTGAGTTAGAGAGTGATGATGAAAAACTGGCTCACTTGATGCTTGTCCCTGCATCGCTGGAGCTGAGCTGCATCGCTGATGCTCCAGCTTGTGATATCCTGTGCCTGTGCCTGCTCCTGCTTCATGCTTCTACTCCTTTTCCTGCTCCTGCACCTTCTCCTGCTCCTGCTCCTACTCCTCCCTGTGCTCCGTTTAAATAATTCACCGAGACGAAACGCTGGACTCTGGCATGCATATCGAGTTTGTCCAGCCGGACGCGCTCGCATACATATGTAATTCAAGGAGTTATCACTGACACGAGGTCAGAGGAGCCTGGAAGCCGGACACTGGACACTGGACACAAAACGATGCATTCAGATAATCCAAAAGGACTTTCCTACTCTCCCACAAATACTTAGTTATTACTTTTTAAGCTTTTTTCTTAATGGCCACAATTAACAGTCACTCAAAAGTCTTGAAAGGAAGCAAGTCCTTCTATTGAATAATCTTGATCTTGACCTAGGACCTGTCCTTTTATTTTTTTTGAACAGTGCATCTGTGTATCTGAGGAATGCAGTTTAGTATGCATGCTGCAATTTCTATATGGCCATGACGCTGCAATTGCTTGCTTGTGCTCCTTGTGTGCATACATTTTCGCCATACTTCGTCCTTTCTCCTCCTTCTGCGCATATTTCTACGGTAATTTTTTATGGCTGCGAGCTGCGAGGAGCTGGGATATGGGATATGGGATGCTTGGATGCTGGGATGCTGGGAGCAACATGTTGGTCATTTGCTGCATACGTAATTCTGGCAGCAAATCACTTGATGGGCGCTGAAATGATGCCAATTTAGTTGTGGGTGCATGTCATGTCCTTCGACTGGCATTAGCGGACGGAGAGCAACCACTTTAAGCCGCAAATAACTGCTTTGGTCCTTTCGGTTGAATGTTCGCAGTTTGAACTTTGGCTTTGAAGCTCATTCAATAAGAACTTATTAGGAGGTGAGCATTGTAAATCGAAACTTGAAAATATTAGCAAATAATTGCCCATAATCTTAAATTTTTTATAGAAAAATTTCCTCACAAATACTGTAACTTTGTAAGTGTTGAAAATATAAACTAAAGATTGAGCTAAGGCGCTGTTATATGGGAAATAAAAGTTAGAGGATCAAAGATTGACAATTCATTATTTAATGAACAATCTATAATTGTTCAAAAAGGTGCTTTGAAAATTTTTTCATTTATACGGAAAATTCCTCTAAATAAATAAATAACTTAATTTATTCGAGTTTTTATTAAAACATTAAAAAGGTTTGCCAAAGTTACCACTCGGATGTTAGGATTTTCCTTTAACCTCAGTCTGCCATTCATTTTTATTATATTATAATTTATTATTTATTATATTATATTATTTATTATTTTATATTATATTAATATTAAATTCTTTCAAAACATTTTTGTATCATACTTTAATGATAAAATGATATATTTTATATTATATTCAGCGAATATTTCAGGTCTTCTTAAATGCATAAAATGCCAAGAAAGACAGTGAAGGGCAAAGGTCATATATATATACATTCCTATTCGCTTTCAAAATCATTATTAATATGAATTAATAATAAAATACTCGGTTCATTTTATTTTAAACCCGAAAATTTTAAGTCCCAAGATTGTAATGTAATAAAGGAGTCATTTCTGACCCTATAAATCATACAAATTCTTAACCAGTGTCAAAAACCGAGTAAATCTGACATGGCAGAAATAATACAAAAAAATATTTAAAATTTTTGAAAATTTTTCTACGAGGTTACACCATTAAGCATTTTTTTATCGGTAAATTTAATACGCCGATTTGTTAATGTTATAAAAAGTACCACAAAAATGCTTTCACAATTAAAATTAATGCACTTTTGGTCAAGTTTTAATATTTTTAAACTTTGTTATTCCCAAGAAAAATGAACACACAAAATTTTACCCAACTTTCCACATTGTCAAAAATTAAATAACATTTTTAATTCAGTATGCAGAATTATAAAACATAATAAAAAAGAACATAGAAATTTTTTAATTAAAATTTATAATTATTTTAGGCTTATATTTGCCCAAAAGTATCGTATAACAAGAAAGGATCAGTTGGAATCTAAACATTTTGTTAAAAAAGAAAATAAAAACTAGGATATATAAAATAATTTTAAAAAAATATAATGTAATATTTCGATTTAGATCATATTCAAAACATCAAACATTATTTTTAAATCGTATTCAATCGTTGAATCTTAAATTAAAAACGTAATAGTAACATACTGTAAAATATAGCTTGAACTTGATAATTATACAAGTTTAAGTTTCGCTTTCATTTAGTTTTTTTTTTTATTTTAATATCTAAAAATTTAAAAATGACAAAGAACAAAAATGTAAACAAAGGCAGCAGCTTTTTAAATAACAAAATTGACAACCACAAGAGTGGATCGTATTTAAGTGACTCTCTTAGGTTCCACTTTCCAGGAGAACAAACAAAGTCAGTAACGGGACTTCCAGCGAAATAAATACTCAGGAATAAGAAAAGACAAAAACAATGCACGCAAAGACAGAAAGACCAGATAAGGGGAAAAAAAAGAGAAAGAAAGAATTGTTGTTTCACTTACTCACATACATTGATGCAGATCGCAGATCCCAACAGCAGATTAGTGAATGAAAACACACAACTTAACTTGACTTAAGTTTTTTAACACTAACACACACTTTTATGATATTTCTTTATTTGTTGCACTTACACATACAAAAAAAAACAACAAAATTAACTAACTTACAAAACAGATCTTGGTTATGTGTTCTTTATGTATTTAAAAACAAGCACGATGGCGGCCCGGCTTACGTTGTGTGACTTTTACACGTGTAGCTTCCACTTCACTTGCACTTTTCACTGCTCGCTGTTTTTCGGTACTTTCCGCGTTACACTATTATTATTAACTATAATTATTAACTATTACATTACATATATTATTATTATAAACTATTATTAAATTATGTTAACCGATCGCTTTCGCTTTTCCCGCTGTTTTTCAGCACGTGTTATACTTCTTAATCGATCTTCGAGGCGTCTTCGGCGAATATGATTTCCAATGGCCACCGAGAGCGGTCGCTCTGTGATAATGAAAGGCAGCGATATTAAAGCGAGAGAGCCACTTCCAAGGAACTTCCAAGGAACTTTCATTTTCAAACCGGACTGGAAGCACGATCCATTTATTTTTAATAGATTGTATTCAGTATTTAGTTTGTATTTTATTTTCTTAACTGATTCAAGTTAAAAACAAATAATTATTAAGAATCTATTTATATCTAAATTAATATGAACTATTATATATACTCGTATATATACCTTTATATTTTCATTATTTTATATTTTGTTAGATTGTTAAAAATTTACAGTTTTATATTTTGTAATATTTTTTAATTTTACAGTTTCAGATTTTCCTCTAATTTACTTATATCTCCTATGGCATCTATATGATATAGTCTTCCGATCCGTACATATACATTTGCAATTGATTATGTAACTTTCTTATTAAATCTTTAAAAATAATAATAAAAAAATAATAAAAAAATATAAATATAAGATATAGTCGTCCAATTTTTATGAAATTAAAAACGAACCTCTGAAACAATATAGAATGCTTGTATCTCAAAGTATAAAAAGTTATGTTAAAAACTGACAAAAACTAAAAATTTTCTTGTTTAGCCGCATAACTTTTTAATAATATTGTTAAATAATCTAATTTTTATTCAAATTAAAGAATTAAATGTACGTTTTGTTTTTCAATTCAATTAAATAATTTTGTTTTAATTTCCGCAATAATTTTCCAAACAAATCTTGTTTCTTAGAGTTTAGACTTATTAACCATTTTCACAACTATAATATTTTATTATTTTGTTTATTTAGTATTTATTTGTACATTTTTACAAACATTTAATTACCCAAAAAAAAATTAAATGTACTTAATTTTCTTGATTTAACAAATTTGAATTTTATTTTTCAACAAATAACTAACCATAAATCTGGCTATTTTCCGGCTATAGCTCACATCACTGTTCGTGGTGAGTTTCCGCCTGCGATACACAGCTGACGCAAGTTCACCTCACCAGCAAATCGTAGAATAGTTTTTGTGTTTTTATTTTTTTAGGCAAACAAAATGGAAAATGCTGTGAGTGTTTAAGAGAACCAACTAACAAAAAATATGTAATTAATTATATTTGCAGGCATCCTCAACAAGCAGTGGGACAGATGGCAGGAATACCGAGGAGCAGCGGCGGATTTGGGTGGGAAATCTGGACTCTCGCATCACCGAGTAAGTTGATTTGTAGAAAAGCTGAAACAGCTTTTGGTGCTAATTATTCCGCTTTGCACATTGCCTCCTATCGGTTCCAACTCCTCAAACTGATGCAAAAATGCGGTGCCATCGAGAAGTTCGACATGCTGTTCCACAAGGGCGGCCCCATGGTTGGCCAGTCGCGTGGCTATGCCTTTGTTACCTTCGCTCAGGTGAGTTTTTGAGGTTTAAAATCTAGCTTTTAATGCTTATTAATCCCTTGAATCTCTTCCAGAATGAAGGAGCCACCAATGCCTTGCTGAAGCTGGATGGCACCAGCGTGGGGAATCGCTCCATCGCCGTTCGTCTGGCCAAAAACATTAAATATGTAAGCGAATCTTCAACTAATTCCTGTTTTTCCCAACATAATTCTTGATTTTTTTATACTTTAAGGATGATTTACAAAAACCCAAACCCCGCATTGAGATCCCCGCCTTGGGCAGCGGCAAGCGCGAGGAGAAGATCAGCAAATCGGAGGCCATAAGAGCCATTGAGGCCAAGCTCAAGGTTCTGGAACGTCAGACGGATGACAATCTCGAGCTGAATACCATGGGTCGTGGTGAGGCGAATGTGCCCTTCATTCAGCGCTATCAGTTCAACAAGGATCGAGACTCAACGCAGCGCTACGGCAAGTCCTCCTCGGCCCCATATCATCGACAGCAGCGGCCCAAGCGGCGCTAGAACCTCTCCAAAACCCCTTAAATAGTCTGTAAAAAACAACAAAGAAAAATCTTTAGTAATCTTAGGAAGCTACCTCAGCAGACGAGCCTCCTTGCAGGTGTAAATTTACAATTTATTTATTAAAAAAAACGAAGAAACATTAAAAACTAAATCTATTTCGGGGCAAACTTGATCTTGCCGCGCATGTGATCGGGCAATGGGACAGTTCCAGGACATGGCACCTGGCCGGGGATCTCGCAGATGCAGTGACGGCCGCAGCCATAGCCAAAGTTTGCAGGATTGTCCTTGCTCTCCTTGAGACGCGTCTCCGCATCCAGTTGTTCCCTGGAAAAGTAGCAAATTTATCAAAACAGAACTATAAAATTAATAAATTTAGATCCCACCTGGTCTTGCCCACCACCTGGATGAGATGCTCGATAATGTCATGCCTGTTCCGGCTGTCCACATCGATCAGCATGTCCCTTCCATCCTCAAAGTAGCAGCGCACAAACGGCGACGGCGTCATGTTCTTTAAAGTGAGAACCTGCACTTCCGGGTTCTTGAACTGCACCTGGGGGATGTTCCAGAAGACAAAGTCCCTGAAAGGCCATGAAATTGATTATTATTAAAGTTATAAATAAAAGTAATTCCAAATAAAACTCACCTGGCTCCCGCATGATGATCTCCGTGAGTGTTGTAGTTCACGCTAAAGATGCGCACATTGTCTTTTAGCACCAGTTTGCCCGCATTTAGGTACTTCAGAGTGCGCCGGATGGGCTCGCGTCCCTTCATAAACGGCATGGCTGTGTTTTAATTGATATTTTAACTTAATATTTTAACTAATATTTAAGGAAAAACAGCTGAAAGCGGCGCGGTTGCTTGTGTAATGCAAACAGCTGATGAAACAGTGTGACCGTACAAAGCAAAGACTAAAAACGAAGAGTGCTACCAGCTACTAGCCAAAAATAGCTAGATTTAAATTAAAGGTTTAACTTTCTTGTTTAAATAACGAGTCTTTTTTATATTTTAAAATCGATTTAAGTGTTAATTAATTAAGTTTAACTTTCTTCTTTGAATTATGAGTCTTTTTTATATTAATAATTCGATTCAAGTTCAAATTTATTAGGTTTCTTTCACCTTTCTTCTTTAAACTACGAGTCTTTTTTTATATTATTAATTCGATTTAATTAATTAGGCTTAACTTTCTTCTTTAATTATGAGTATTTATTATATTTTTAATTCTTTTCAATTTCTAATTAATTAGGTTTAACTTTCTTCTATAAATGATGAGTCTTTTTTATATTATTAATTTGATTTCAGTTCTAATTATTCTCCTTTTTTAGCTTTAAAATTCCCCAATTTAAAATGATTTAAATTAGGGGTTTCTATTACAACTTTCTAGATTAAATTATAGTCTTTTCTATATAAATTCCCTTTTATTTTGTATTATTTTCTCTTCTAAACTATTCTTTTTTATTTTCCCAATTTAAACAACAAAATTATTCCACCATTTTCAGCCGGTTGGCATATTTTCCTTAGCAAACTCCGGTCACACTGCTGCTCTCAGGCAACCTTTTTGGCAAATAATTAAATTCAATTTTTTGGCAACATTTTCACGTTTTTGCTGTATAATGACAGAAATAACTTTAGCTCTGATTAAGCCGCACGTCCTGCGCAACACCTATGCCATGCAGCAGATCCTGTCGCTGATCGGGCAGCACTTCACCGTGCTCGGCCAGAAGGAGGTTCACATTACGAAAGAGCTCTCCGAGCGTTTCTATGCGGAGCATCAGAACAAATTCTTCTATCATCGTCTCACCAGCTTCATGAACAGGTAAGAAACATATAATTTATGTTCTCAAGATGTTAATTCTCATATCCTTTCAGTGGTCCCTGCTATGCGTTAATTCTACAGTCGGAGGCCAGCATCCAGAAGTGGCGCAGCTTGCTCGGACCCACGAAGGTGTTCCGTGCTGTTTACAGCGAACCCAACTGCATCCGGGCATTGTATGGTCTCTCGGACACGAGGAATGCCTGTCACGGCTCGGACAGCGAAGCCTCGGCCCGCCGGGAGATCAGCATACTATTTCCAGAGTTCAAGGATGCACTTGTGGAGGTCCAAGAGCATAAAAAGGAGACCACAACGAGGACGTAGCTAAAGGATAAGGAAAAATAGCATTAAACTAGATTAAGGCTTGGCTTAAAAGCATTTGTTATTACATAAATAAGGCTTGTTAATGCTCCAGGTTGAACCTGGAATTATCTGTGCCTTAAGGACATTGGATCTCGCTGTGAAGTTGGTATTGCAAGGACATTTTCGAATTGCAATAATAATGGGGAAGCAGACGGTAATCTACAGTCTCTTATTAATTATATTATTGTTCCCGTAAACCTTAAAAATTGTATGTTTAGTCTTTTTTTATAAGATAAAGTAGATATTTATTTATAAAGAGTTTGTAATTAGAAATATTAATTATTGTTGCTTTTTTTTAAATACCAAAACAACTTCAAGCATTTTTTTCTAATACAAAATAATAAGAATTTAAGATTTTAAACCAAAACAGTTATAAAAACTTTAATTTAACATTAAAAAGAAACAAGTAATCCAAAGAAATATGTTGAGCAACATTCATTGGTGTTGCCAAGCACAGCTATGTTGCGCAACCTTGTATAGATACTATAGGTACATGAATTTTGTACATTTGTACCCCAAAAGGTACAAGACTCAATAATTAGCTTTTAGAAAGTGTAAAAATGTGCCTTTAAAATTAGGTTAATAATTAAATGTTAACAATAATATCTTTTATGATTTACCAATTGTTATTTTAACTAGAATGCTTTAAAAAACTAAAATTAATAAATTAAAATACTTCAAAAATGCCTAAAATCAACACAAAATAAAATAAAATCACATTAATGTGTTACAAAATATATATTTTGTATTCATTAATGGTTTCAATTAATAATTAAATGTTAACAATAAAATATGTTATGATCTCCCAATTTTATTTTATTTTTAATTTATTTTAACTAGAAATATTCTAAAATACCCGAAAAATGCTTAAAAATCAACACAAAATAAAAAAAAATCATATTTTTAGCTACAAAATATATATTTTTTATTCAATTAGACATTGTGATGTGTTTCAAAAACTTTATTTCTTCAATTGTTTGTTTACATAATACAATTCTTTAGTCATTAGGTGGTAGGTACATGTATAGATAGAGATTTTTTCGATTTGTTCTTGGTTAACTCCGTTAAACTCATTTTTAAATATTTGGGAATACAAATTTATAAACTTAACAAATTATATAAATATATATAGTATATGTGTAAGTTCTGTGTGCTATCCCTGGATAAGGGTACAGGTATATGTATTTAAGTATCTATATTTGTTCTCTTTTTTTTTTTTGTTATATAGTTTTTGTATATCGGTTCAGACCCTTTCAGCTTATATCCGTCATGTCTTGGTGAGTCCGTGATTGAGCTTACACAAAGCCTTTTCTGGGTTTTTCGCTGGCTTCAAGGAACAAAATGAATAAAGAGGAAACTATAGCTTTGCTGAGACTGTCAAGGATTTTAAGGGATGCTCAAGGATAATAACAGCTATTCATAAACTCATAGATTGTACGGTTGCGAGCGAGGCGGCATCAGCATCTACTGTCTTTTTCTAACTCGCAAACAAGACATCAAAAATTTAAATAAAACGTAAAAAACAATGATATAAAAACCGAAAACATTGGGCAAAAAACAGGATTTGTGTAATTTTAAGGATAATAATAATAATAATAGAAGTATAACCTCTAAGCTCTCTACAGACGACGCAAAAAAATAATGTATTTATTTAACAAGTATTCTTAGTTGTATTTTTGTTTGCTTTTGCTTTTGTTTTTCATTTTTCTTAGCTGACTTTTTTGCTATTTTTTTGTTTGCATTTTTCTCAGTGTTTTCTTAATTTTTTTTTTTTTTACACTTTTTGGTATCAATTACAAATCTTTAGTTGCAGTCCTACAAAATTTAACAGGCGGCGTCTTTGGCGCATCAAAGTTCGAAACATTCAGTTTTAATCTTTTGTTTTGGCCTTTGTCCTTTTATTTTTTTTATCCTTTTTGTATTTAATCCCCTTTAGCCCATCAGTTGCTATAAATATTGCTATTCCAACCGATCTCTAGATCGTTAAACACGTATATAGTATGCATAATGCAAGTTATATAAAAAGCAAAACGGGAGAATGGGAGCAAAAACCGAAAAGCTCTGCCGGCGAGTATTGTTTGTCGGTGTGTAGTTGTTTTTTTTTTCTTTAGGTGGGAACTGTACGGATTGGTCAAAGACAATATAAAGCATAAGATGCATAACGCCAAATGAATTTTAAGCGCACAGCTTTGAGCTTTATATTGCCTACCGATTGGTGGAGTGATTTCTTTGATTTCCCAGCTTTTGTGGGTACTGTACTCATACCTCCTTTAGTCCCCAAAAAACACATATTTTTTGATTTGGCGATTTGAAATTTTTAGCGCCATTCTTGTATCCTTCCGGTTCCCCTGCATATTTCTTTACAAAACATAAAATCATTAAGGACTTAACAACTGCTTAAGGGTGTGTATGGTTGTGTATTGTTTTGTCATTTGTTTTTTGCTTTTCATTTCTGTTTTTTGTTTGTATCTTTAAGTACTAGAACATAAAAATATATGTATATAGATTTGTTTTGTTTTGTAAATACGTACGTATCAACTATGCAACTTGGCCTATGCTTTCTACATACAAGATTGTTAAAGATATACACATATATATATACTATATATAAGTATATCCAAACTAAATAGTATCTGTATACGCAAATATAATCTTTGAATGTAACCAGCTCATAGCGTAAAAAGACTATTTCGAATAGTTTCTGTCAACGACAACGTCAATATATCAATATAGGTTGCTCCTTCCTCCTTCAACTCTCTCTCGTTCGCTACCCTTGTATCCTGTCTAAGCTTCTGCACTCCTAATATATCCTTTTATAGTTAATAAGCGAATGTATATTTGCTTCATTCCTCACAGTCCCAGTCCTTGTCCCACCAAGAGCTTCACTCGAACATGGCCATCGATGAGGTGGGCACCACCTCCAGCAGCAGCTGGAAGAACAAGGTCACCTTGTCTGCAATTTAAACAAAATTAATAACATTTTTAAGTAGAAAAAAATTATGTAAAACTTACTCATAAACCTCGGCGTCATGCCCAGCTTGACGAAGGGCACGTAGAAGATCAATCCTGCAAAAATGAAGAGCAGGGCATACAGATACTCAATGCGCGGCGTCTCGAAGATGGGGGCCGCCACGAGATAGATGGATATGACCAAGACCACAACGGGAATGATGATCGGCACTTTGTAGGGCCGCGGATAGTTGGGTTTGGTGTAGCGCATCACGATCAGGGCCAGCATGGCGCCACCGTAGAATATCCAGGCGGTGAAGCTGAAGAAATCAATCAGCGAATCAATCGTGCCATGGAGCACCATTGCCGAGGCAATCAGCGACTGTAGGCGGAGACATATGCCACACAGAGACAGATATATAGAGAGAGAGGGAGAGAGAGAAAGATATAGAAAGGATGTTAAAAAAGGGTATTTGGAATCCTAAGGGGTTTTTATCTAAATATTTAAATGCTTAATATACAAAATCTGCAGAGTACTTTTGATCATCGAGTTGATACAATGCAAAATCAATTCACAAACAAAAGACAATAAGATGCATAACGCCATAGTATTTTTGCCGTTCTCTTGAAATCTTGTCGAATAGCCAGAAAGAGAGCGAGAGAGAGAGAGAGAGAGAGAGAGAGAGAGAGTGAGAGAGAGAAAGAGCTTCCTTGAGCCAGATGCTTTCTCCTCTCTTTTTTTTCTCTCTTTTTTCAATTATTCTAGATCTTCCTGTCTGTTTACGTTTAAGCTAGAATTTTTGGGCTTAAGTTGGCCTTAGGCTCTCGTGGAGAGCCAGAAAGAGAGCGAGAGAAAGAGAGAGAGAGAGAGAGAGAGAGAGAGAGAGTTCTTTCTTGAGCCAGTTGCTCTCTCCTCTCTTTTTTTCAAGCATTCTAGATCTTCCTGTCTGTTTACGTTTAAGCTGGCTCTTTGCTTATTCTCTCAAAAGGAAACGCATTCTATATTTTGTTTTTTAAATCTCAAATTTGAGCAAGAAAGAAGGAGTATATCGATTTCAGAAAAAGGTATGTGCGCTACTTATCTTATTGCTTTTATTGTCTTTAATTGTGTAATTTATTTATGAATAATATAATTTATAAATAAATATCTTTATAAATTAAAGCAAAAAAGTAAATTAAGTAAAAAGTAAGAAAATGGAATATAGTGCTTAACTGGAATTAGTTTATACAAAACTAGTTTAGATTTTATCATCGACATAAATGTATCAATATACAATTGGCAAGACAATAATAAGATCATTAATTAATGATATATTTTATATGAATTTTAGGATTTTTGTAAAATTTGTAAAATTCCTAATATGATTTCGAGAAAAAGGTATGTGAATAATATGTCCTGTGGAATAAATCCTAAATACTTACGTGGAATATCAGGCCTGGGGCAGGTGTGAGGCGACGCACATGGACATAGGAGAGAATGTCCAGCAGATGACCCTCTCGACTGGCCGCAAAGCACAGACTGCAATAAATAAATATAAATATATTTTTAATAATTAAAATATAAAAAATATAAATAATTTTATGGTATATATATATATATAATATATTTAATTTTATATTATATTATACAATATAAATAATTTTAATCCCTACCGTCCCGCTGCAAAGAGCGTTCCATTGGCACTGCCAAAGGTGCTAATGGTGACACTGAGCGGCATGAGCCAGGCAAGTGCTCCGAGAATGCGATTGCCAAAGGTAACGGCCACCGCCTCCGATTCGATCATCTCCTGGGGCGACATGGCCGCCAGATAGGAGATGTTGATCAGGGCATAGCAGAGCGTGACCAGCGGTATGCCGATGATAATCGAACGCGGCAGATTCTTGCTGGGATTCTTGATCTCCTCGGTGACATAGTTGAGGTTGTTCCAGCCGTCGTAGGCCCACAGCCCCGTATAGAAGGCCGTGGCGATCGCTCCTACGTTCGGCATTGGCCCATTAAATGCATTCGACAAATGCTGCGTGTTGCCCTGCATTAGCTTATAGGCGCCGCCGCAGATGACAACCACCACGGCCACCAATTTAGCAGCAGTGAATACATTCTGCACGGCCATGCCCAGGTTAACACTGTAGCAGTTCACGAACAGAATCATCACTGTAAGGGAGATATAAAATGTATTTTTAGTATCTAAAAGATAGAGTTTAAGGTGACATTAATAACTCACCAATTGCCACGAGGGCGACCATCTTGACCACGCCCCTGGGCGGATCGCATTCAGTCACAAAGGCCTCAACGGCGTACTGTGCAAATGATAAGCATATTATAGCCATTTGAGATGGCTTCAACACCAATGTCGATACCCATGAGAACAGAAACGCCGGCGCCGGTCCATAGGCATCCATAAAGTACGCCCACTCCGCCCCCGACGATGTGTTCATCGTGCCAAGTTCAGCGTAAGCCAGAGCGCCTACACACACGCACAATTTTGGAAATGAAAGAAAATGGGAAATTGAGGAAAAATTAGAACACAGATGGAGAGTTTGTCAGGCTTTAAAAAAAGAGAAACAAGATAGAGCCAAGTCTTGAGGTCACTTAAATGACCTTCTAAGTAAATTGCTGCCAAGTTAAATTTGGAGCCCAACTGGGGGCTTAATTTTCAAGTGTTATTTAGGAAAGTTCATGCCGAAGTATATGTATATATTTAAGGGCTTTATAGGTACTGATATTAAAAATAATCCATGCTCTTTTTAAGTTCAATTTCTTATGAGTTCAGAGAAAAATATTCAATTCCCGTGATTGAACATTTTAGAACAAATAACGTCTCTTTTCCTTTCATTTTTAAATTTATTTAAAGTTTATAGTATATTTAATTTTGTGGTACCTCCTGTATTTATTTATTTATTAATATATTTATATGTCTATATTAATATCACTTTTTTGTAATAGTATCCTTATTGTAATAAGAATATTCTTAAGAGTTCTGGTAAACAAAATAATTTAAATAATATTAAAAGTCCAAAGTATATAATATTGTATGGTATCTCTGTAATTTATTTTGATTATATATTTATTTATATTTCTATATTCTTAACTCTTTTTTTAATAAAATTTTAATGAGAATATTCTTACAAGTTAAGATAAACAAAATTTTTAAATATTAAATTTTTAAATATTAAAAAATATAACCCCAAGGTCTTTACTTTAGGAATTTGAAAATGTTTAAATAATATTAAAAGTCAAAAGTATATAAAATTCTATATCTCGCTAAATTTATTTGAGAATTTATTTATTTATTCATTTATATACGTATATTTATTTCCCTTTTTTGATAATAGTTTTCAAATTAAAATGAAAATATCCTTAAGAGTTCAGGTAAACAAAATATGAAAATAATATAAAATATTAAAATATAAAGCCCTAAGGTATTCCTTAAATAATTTTGTTTCTCCTATTTTTTTTCTCCTAATTTTTTTATTTAATACGTCTCATATCACCACCGTTTTCTCTCTCTGTACTACATTTTTAATGAATAACTAATGACCTCAGTACTATATACAGTGAAGAGCATCGTATTTTTGGCATTTTGCCAGCCGTGCAACAAGTTGATGGGATTGAGGATAATGATGTGCAAATAAGTGGGTCAGCTGCATGCGGTGGTGCACGTGGCTCCCGGTCATGAGGCATAAACGTTTGGACCAAAAACTTACCCAGCAGCGAGAGCAGACCACAGGCAAGCCAGATTATAAAGCTAACTCCAACGGAACCAGTGCGAACCAGTAAACCGGAGGGTGACACAAAAATTCCAGACCCTGTAAATGAAACGTACAAAATATATGTATTATTATTAATATATATTTTAATAATTATTATAATAATATATATTATATCACTGAGAGGTTAGGAAATGCATTTAAACAAGTAAGAAAGCAAGGGTAGATAATGCCTGACTATGAGATGAGCGTTAAAATAAACTCTTTACCTAAGCTATACATATAGTAATAAATAAAACAACGTTTTTAGATATATAAAAAAATAGAGCTACAATTGTTTATAATAGAAGAATCTATATAATAAAAAGTCGCAATCTTATTTTTAAGTCTCATTTTTAAATACCCAAAATTCACACATTTATTGTTCCAATAACTCCCATTTCTTAAAACAAGTTTGTACCCTATAAAATATATATATACCCCACTGTGCACTGCATACGTCACAGTTGCAATCGAAAAGAACAGCTGATTTTCCGTGGATTCGTTTATGCTAATGGAAGGAAGGAGAATATAGGGACAGAGAGAGACAGACAGACAGAGAGAGAGAGAGAAAGAGAGTGTGTGTGATAAATCGCAAATATGTAGAACAGTGGGTGTTGCCGACGTCATCAGCGGGCGGGAAGCTTCGGCAAAAGCTCCCAAAAAAAATAAACCACGAGGCGAAAGCAAAATACCGGTAAATAATGGTTTTTCCTTTTCGTGTGCGAAGCATTTTCCCGGAGAGCCAGGCGCATCCGGTGAGCGAATGGAAGAGAGAAAGGGAAACCGAAGAGGACAGAGAAGAGGAGAAGGCGTGCAACAATTTGGTAACACAATTGCGTGCCACAACTGGCACCATTGCCTAAGGTCAAAGTGCAATACCGATAATAGCCGGTATTCGTGTCATAAATATATGTAACCTAACCTAACTTTGGGTATATTTACACTCAAGGGTAATTCAATAGGGACTTGTTTATTGAAAACAAAAAAAAATCCCACAAAATCGATATTTAAAAGTTGTGATATACATAAGCGCTATAAATCGATAATCAGTATGATATATCGAACAAATATTATCGAAAGAAGAGATAAATAATATAACTGACATATTTTTGTAGAATTTCTATATTTTACCTATAATTGTGATAATTTTCTATATTTAAGAATTCGCTATATTTAAATTTACTATGTTTTAAATATGATAATGCGATAGAAATGATAAACATCGATGTCCTATATGATATATTGGATCCTTATAATAGGAAACTGATTAAGAAAATAGGAAAAAATTAAAGCACTGACATTTTTCGATTACTTTTTGTTTACAATATCGATATTTTAACATAAATTAGGATAATTTTCGATATTAAAAAATTTTATTAATAAAAGTTTACGATATTTTCAAAAAGTTTTAATATAATTATATCAATATATTAAATTCGAGTTTTTCTCCTAATGGACATCCCCAGGCTTCAACTCAAACTTTTTTATGATGGAAATATAAAAAAAAATGAGTTTTTTCATTATGGTCTCTAAATTCCTTCCAAAGTTATCGAAAGTATGCTACAAAATATTCAAAGATTGTATACTAAATTTATAAACCTTTGCTATTCTTGTGGCTTGTGGCCTTGAGTGTATACATAAAAAAACTTATTTAAAATTGCGTACAACTACACATTCTTTTGACCTCAACTGTAATTTTATATGACGTATTTCGCTGCAATTTTTCTAAACAAGTTGATTTTACTCCAACTCAAAAAAAAAGAATAAGAGAAGAAAATGCCGGGAAAAATGCCCTTATAGATGTATACACAATACAACACCCACGGTTAGACAGGCAACACCTACACACATATATATCCCGGAGCTGCGTATATCTACCGCTTCACGTAAATACATATATCAAAATTTATGCGAACGTATTTTTGGCCATGCGCGCCTCCGTTTCAGCTCACAAACAAAAAATAAACGCCATGAAAAAATGTGCCTCAATATTTTTTTCAAGAGAAAAATGTTAAATGTGTAAAAAACAAGCAGCGGGAAAATGGGGGAAAATGAGAAAAAAAAGCAAGAATAATCATTTGACACGGTCCAGGGAAAACAGCATGTTCCTCTTGTTTTTTTAAGCATCTCAGTGATTTCCCTGCTACCTCATGTTTTATGCATTTTCTTTGAGCTTTTCATGGCTCGCACTTACCTATCATGGTTCCAACAATTAAAGCCACCCCACTGAAGAGGCCCAGCCTGAAAGGATACAAAGGATACGGCGTAAATTAAGTTTTACAATATTCCAAGTTGGCATTTTGTACACTGGATGCTAATCGTTTTTTTTTTTTAAGTAATGCAAAGGGTGTCTTGGTTAAGGTCAGAAATTGGAGTTTTAAACAAGAAAGTAAAGCTAACTTCGGTGACCGAAGTTTATATGTAAGTAAATATACATTTATATTAATAAAAACATTAAAGAAAAATTCCTTAAATAAGAGAAGAGCTTTAACAAGAATTTGAGTTGTAAAACTGTGACTTATTTCTTTAATATTTAAAGAAAACTGAAACTTAGTAAATATAAATTGCTAATGAGCACATAAACTTTGGACTTGTTTTCTAAAAATACATATATATTTGCATATCGTTAGTTAGATGTCAAAATCTGTTCTGTTAACTTGTTAATTTTAAGTGAGTAAACTACAAGTTTTAATTAACACCAAAGTGTTAAAAGTAAATCAGCTGTAAAGCACGTTTCTGTCTAGGTAAATAGAAAATGTTTACAAAAATACACTGAAACAAATACCAACAACAACTATTTGTATGAAAACAGTATAAGCTTAGGCATTAAAATTAAAATTTATTAAAATAAAATCATTATTTTATATAGTACAGAAACGAAAAGACATGACTTATTAAATGAAAATAATATTAAATATTTATATAGGAAACAACAGTAACTATGATTATTTTTCGAAAAAAGTTAGTCAAGTAATTTTATGAATTTATTTATATAGTGTTTAAGTAAAACCCGAAATTGTGTAAATATTTAAAACTATTAACAAGGTGGCTTGGTAGCATATTAATATTAAGACAAATAGAATCTTAAACTTTTGTTTAGTGTGGGTTAAAATTAAAAAAAAAAAAACAAGGGTAAAAATAATATAATAATAACAGACAATTACAATAGTGTTTTTTTTCAAGACGTACAGCGATATCTAAATCAGATTCCATTTCGCCGACTTACCTAGCAATCGATGTGGTTACCATCACTGCAACGCTAATACCAGTTGGGAATTATAACGTCACAGGGGTGGGAAAAACCTCGCAACTAGGCTCATCGATCTGCCATAAGAAATACATATCTAAATTGCTGCTCTAAGCAACGGACGTCATCAGCAATGGAAACTGACGTTCTCCTTAAATTTTTTTTGTTTTGTTCTTTTTTTTTTTTTGTTGCATGACAATATTGATAAAGAATATATATATCGTACCTTCTCTCGAGGTGAACAACGTGGTTCTGCGTTGAGCCATTCCTCTCCAACGGCTTCCGCATCCTCCCGGTCCCTGATGCGTCGGTCTCTGTCGCTTCGGGCCCTTCTGTCCCAAGAGACCCATTGGCGCACATGGTCCCGTTGCTCGTTGCTTTTGTTGGCACATTATGTCCTGCAGGATCAACCAAAAAAAAAAATAAGAGCAGAAACACAACGGATTAGCTTCGAATTTGCAAAAGATTATCATCAATTCACAATAAAAAATATATTTAAAAAAGAAACAAATCAGATCACATGGAAATGAATATTTTTGTTTTGAATATTGATCTTAAAATATCTGTTCCAAAATAATCGGTTAAGAGCACTTGGGCGGGGATTAGCATGGGAAATTTATGTTATATTTCAAGATCTAGCAGATATTTCTGTGGTTTCTAAATTAAATGTGCCTTGAAAAATCGAAATGAGTGTTTAAAATAACATTTCTTTTATCACATGGATTATAATAAATAGCTTTGTATTGATATCAAGTTATAATTATTTAAGACTACATTTTTTTTTTCATTTACTAAAAAAAAATACAAACACACACAGGACTTGCTTTGGCCACCAGAAAAAAATTAAACCTCAGAAAAATATTTCGATTTTAAAAATATATTTAAACATATATTTTAATATCTAAAGAGTAATAACACGAAACCATCACAAGGATAATGTTCTTCATTCATTCAAAATATATGAATGAACACCCGCACACACACACACACACACACACACCCATACACACACACACACACCTCTATTATCTGTTGAATTATTATTTTTGCATGCGGTTTTTTGCAAGCAAAATAGTTGTGATATTTTATCGCGCATGGCATGGACGGATAACAAGTTGCTAAAATTATTTCGCCGCGAATTTCAGCTCTCAGCGAATACGAATATAAAGTGAAGCGGCCAAAACGGAGCAGGAACGTTTGGATAGAACGCCGATGGAACAAAATGAATCTTAATGCTGTGGCCGACAAATCGTAACTGTGCGGCTGCCATTTGGTCTCGGCGTCAAATAGTCCGCACGGCGAGAGCTTTCCTCCGAGTGCCAGCCGAGCGGCAGACGAGCGACAGCCGAACAGCAGCCGAAGTGCCGACGAGAGGCTAATACGAAGAGAAGTTAGGATGCTGCCGACGTGATGGCGACCAGTGATGGGCAGAGGCAATGCTTTTGTCCAACTGTACCCGAAGTTTGTTAAGTTTAGTACGGTACAAGATTCGCTCTACCTTTGGAAGTTTGTCTTATTTTACGGTACAAGCTTCTAACTCGAAGTACTAGTTCTTCCACAAGTTTTTCTAACGTAACGGTACAAGATTAGCTCGCGAGGTTCAAGTTCTTCCAGAAGTTTAATGATAGATATTTTACGGTAGATATATATTTTCTCCCTTAAAGTAGAATTTCTACCACAAAGTGTCCCTAAATTTATGGCACTACCCTGCAACTTGAGGTACAAATTCCTTTACCTTTAGTAGGAAAGAAAGTTGTCCCTTAACTTTACTGGACAGTAAACATCTTATTTGAATTTTTTTAACTACATATATGTACACTGCAAGTACCTATGATCTAGGTACAATACTCCAGATTCCACCCAACACTGCCGAGTACTTTCTCTCTCTCAGTCTCTCTCTCCCTGTCCTCCCTCACTGGCTCAGATTCGCCGTTAGCTTTCGTCGCTGTCTACGTGACAGAGTTTGTGTATGTATAAAAGTCCTCCTGCTTCTGATTGATTTATGAAATTTGTACCGGACTGGTCGTATGGTTCTATATTTTCATTATAAATTTGTCAAGGTGAAGGCATCTCGCTCGTTCGCTCTCTCTCTCCCTCTCGCTGTTGCTCTTGTTAGCGCTTTCGCTCTCAAGTTTTCCGGCTATTAATAACTTGAAATAAAAAATTTAAAATTGAATTAGTCGGCTAATTCCCCGCGGCGACGTCAGAAGGTTCCAATGCATCCACAAAAAAAAAAATCTGACATATAGAGGAACATGCCGCAAGGGTTTCGTCGCTCTCTCGGCAGCCTCATGGCGCCTTCGGGACACCTCTCTCGCGTTCGCACTCGCACTCGCTCTCTGGCTCTCTGAACTCTCAATTAATTGTTTGTGGCGCATTTCATTCGCCTCAATTGACAGTTGATTTTTTTTTTTCGTTCTTTTCCTTCAATAAGCATTTGTAGGGGGACTCCGGCCCAGAGCCAGAGCCTCTCTATTAGGTCATGTGCTCCGACTCCCAGCTACATCTACGTCATTGGGTCTTTGTCTCTGTCGCTTCTTTTTCGATATTCTTTCGCCCACGAGGCGTCGAAATTTCATCAGCCCGCCGACTTGTTTGTACCCAGAATTGTGCATACATACATATGTACAGATTTATGTATGTACATACATACATGCATACAACAGTGGTTCCAAAGCTTCATAGCCGCTCTCCCTCACTATTTCCGTTCGATGCTTGGCCTGGACTTGCCCCCAAAAATCGTATATGTATCGAGAGATAGTGCTTAACAAGTGAGTGTCTATAAGCATGAACATAAATATCGTACGTGTATTCGGGGATTTGGATACACAAGCCCTCACACACGCCGTCACTGCCATGGGAATAAAATAGCAACGAATTCTCACTGACTAAGGCAGCAAGGGGAATAAGTCAGTATTATTTAATTTCGTTATAATAATTAATTATATTTATATATTAAAAGCCAAGTTTTAAACGGAAAATCATAAATGCGACTAAATACAATAATACAATCAAATTCGGAATTAGGAGTGATCAGTTTGGGAAAACACTGCGTATACGTGATAAAATACACGTTACTAATTCTGAATTGTAAATATATAGAAATATTACACTGAAAAGAAGAACTTTAGATAATAATAAATGCTAAAAATTTAAAATCATGGGATACTTTGCGTATACGTGATTTAATATTTGTCACTTTAAAAATAAATTTCTTTAAATCTTTTAGACTAATTTAATATTTATCTTAGAAAGTAACAAATAAAATCATATTTTCCAAGTTACAAATTACAAATTAGTTATTCTATTTGGGAAAACACTGCGTATACGTGATAAAATACACGTTACTCATACGCCCCTCTGAATGTATATATATATTACACTGAAAATTAAGTCTTTGTCATTAATTTTTGAGAAATCAATAAATAAAGAAACAAACCTTAGAGCTAAATGTTAGTGATCATATTTAGGAAAACGATGCGTATACGTGATAAAAAAAAATTTGTTAAGTATACGACAAAAATATAAAATATATATTATTTTGAAAATATAAATCTTAGGAAAGATTTAACTAAAAATTATAATTTTTAAGTTGAAAATGAGTCCTCCATTTGGGGAAACACTGCGTATACGTGATAAAAACAGAATTACGTATACGCCACCAAAATAAGCAATTTTATTTTCTTTTTAACAAAAGAATAACAAAAAAAAACAATATTTCCAACCAAAAATAATTACTTTTGCAAATATTTAATGCGATAAATATTAATCTAAATTGTTAATCAAGAAAATTAAATATTATAATTCTTTAATAAGACATTTCAGGGTTTTTTTTAATATTTATTTTTATAAATGTATCGATCTAGTCTTTCTATTAAGCTGCATCTTAAGTTAAGCTTGATTATTAACATACAAAAAATATAAACTCGACTTCTAAATAAGAAACACAACAATATATTGTAAAAGATAAGCACCAGTATCGGATATACAGTATATCTCAGCTCAAGACTCTACCTGGAATCTAGGAAACCTTAGAGGTAAAAATTCTTAGAATGCACTAATGTTTTGACCGCCACAGTACGTGTGTATAAATAAATAATCTACGTCTATAGCCTGGTACATATATCCCATAAACATAAATAAAGGGGTCCTATGTTAAGCTCTCTGTCGCCTTTCTTTCTATGTCTCTCTCTCTGCCTCGTCTTTCTCCTCGATGTATATGTTTTCTGTCATAAAAGTCACGCGGCTTCTGAACATTCCGTTTTCTGCTTTCTGTATTTTGTTTTATTTTTTCTTGTTTTTTGTTTAGCTTTTTAGCCAAAGGGGCGTGGCAGGCAGACGGCAGACATGGGAGTACTTTGCTTAGCGATCTTAATCATTTTAAGCCAACAAAAGCGATCGCATGTCCATTGCAAAAGTAAACAATTAAACGGCACAAGCGATAGAAATAATAATTCTAGACAGCGTTCACTTTATAGAGTTCGAAATTCACACACAAGCGCTAGATCAAGTTACTTAATAGTATACTAAGTGATATCATTCAAGCAAGTTAAATGCATTTTAGTTTTTTATAGCTTAAAGATTTTTAAAGTCCTTGAAATATGGAAGATCATTAAAAGACAAGTGCAGGAGGTTGTATATAGCGTTGTTGATCCTAAAAGATTTTTTGGGAACTTTGTTATTGATGAAAGTTTGGCATTTTTGGGTTTATACTTTATATATACCATCGTCTTACAGGAATCTGACAATTATATTATTACTATTTAGATAATATAATATCTATTTATAATTATAGTAATTTCTTTTTAACTGAATCAATCAATACTAAAGAAAGATTGAAAACAAGTTCTTTCTTTTTCTCTCCGACGTTTGTAGAATTATTGACAGTCTGTTTCTGTTCCGTTTTCAAACCTTAATAAAATTTTAAATTTATCTTCTATCTTCTATATATTTTTTCAGTGTATAAGTGTATTCCCTTACCCCCACCCCCTCGTTTCCCATCCAACTCCAGTGACGCAAAGAAGTCGCTGCCTGCCAGCGCCACTAAATGAAAATGAGTAATAATCACGCGCCACATAGCACGGAATTTCTGCACCCCTCGGGGCCTTCTACCACCGATTTCCTCGCTGATTTCGCTCGGCAAATACTTGGCTATTTCTTGCAAATGAAATTTTTAAATATGCCAAGCTTCACGTCGAACAAGATGACCGCGGGAGAGAGAGGGAGCGCTAGAGGGGGGATGCATCTTAATTGGCATTTGGCCAAATAAAATCATTTTGTTGGTAAATATTTTCAGGTTTCAGTTAATTTTGTTGTTTTATTTATTTTCTTTAATTTTCTGAATCGAAAAGGTGGATCTAGTGCCTGTGTGGCATCGATTCCCAAAAGCAAATAATACAAATATCGAACTAGAGCTCAGAGATCAATCTAAAAAATTGTTTATCAGAGAAAACCCCTGAAATTCTTGTAATTTTAATTAATAAGAAATTTATCCTAAAAATAAATACCATAGAAATATTTATAAAAAAAATATAAGCCAAGTTTTAGGTATTTTTTTAGTTATATTAATTTCTAAATCAAAATAAAACCCATCACTAAGCTTTCTTCAATGAAACCTCTTCATCACCTCCTCCTTCTCCGATCAGTTCTTTCATTAAATTTAATGAAAATGTATTCAGGCACAGCCGACGCCTGGCTATTGCCGAAAATTTAATTTAACATCATTTGTTTATTATTTAGCCTTCGTTGGCTGTTAATTAAACGGCGCATGGAAATGCTTTATCTACTCGGCAGCTTGTGTCGCAAAATTCGTTTGTGCTAATTACCCAAAAAATAGGAAAATATATATATATATATTCGTTGGATTGATTGATTGATGGATTGATTGATCAACTGTTGGATCGATTCACCTTTGACACTCGTGTTTGACCAAAAACGAGCATAGACCTGCTGCCGTCCCATAAATTGAGGAACTTGGTCACAAGTGTTTGCTTAACCCTCCACTGACACGCGAGCCCGAAATAAAACCACACGCCACTTTTGCCTTAACTGATTTGTTCTTTTACTCGAGACCCAAGTCCCAAGTCCCGAGCTCCGGGTCCCGAGGAACCCGTCAAAAGTGTCAATGGCCCTGTCCCAGACTTAAGTCCCAGCCCCTCGCAAAGTGCTCAATTCGGTCGCCCACTTGTCATAACCAGATCAGGCGTTTATGCGGGGCTAAAGTTAGAGAAATTGGGTTCATGATGAACAGTGTTTTTATACGAGTTATCCAAAGGGTTCAGGGTAATAATTTTAGAAGTTAATTTTCAATAGAGTTGCCCTAAAGACCTTATGATAATAAGATGTGTAACGCCTGTAAGCTTGACTTGCCAAATGAAAGCAACTTAACAGCAAGCGTTTACGTGATAAAATACACGTTACTAAATCTGAATACTAAATATTTATATTACACTATAGAGAAGAATTTGAGATAATAAAAGAAAAAATTTTAATTTTAAAAGTAAAAAATTGGTGATCAAATTTTGGGATACTTTGCGTATAAAATATTTGTAACGTCACTTTGAAAATATATAATATTTTGAAGCCTTATTTAACATTTCTCTTAGAAGTCACAAATAAAATCAGAATTTCCTAGTTGGCAATTAGTTATAAAAAAAAGCAAATTAGTTATCATGTTTGGGGAAACACTGCGTATACGTGACAAAATACACGTTACGTATACGCCCCTATGAATATTCATTGCACTGAAAATTAAGTCCTTATATTATTACTTGTTAAGTAAGTAACAAAAAATACAATACTTCAAAGCGAGAGCTTTGAGTAAAAAAAATATTGAATGGCGTTACTTATCTTCTTATAAAAGCGTCTTTGCCTGCTCCTGTATTATATCCATCTCGCTTACACCTACGTTAAATGTTTAGTCGAGACTCAAGGGATGGTTAGCAACAAAACCAATACACCAATAATTATTTGTTAATTTATTTACTCCCATTAATGTTTTAAGAACTTTTACTTTTAAAGTAAAGTAGGATTTTTAATTAAATACAAAAAGGTTTGAGGTTTGCCTTTCGTTTATCAATTGTCATTATATTTTGGTCAATGGAGGACATATGCGTGACATATTAATTATAAATCATTACTTTAATTTCATTGAGCGTCTCTTAACACCTTCAATGTTCTACCGCAGACGTGTGGCTGACAGGTTCACACCAGTTGAAATCTAATTGAAATTTAATCCGTGATTTAAATCGTTTATATTGGCGCCAAGATCCATTTACGCAACCGGTTAAATACCGGCTAATAGCGGTTTCTGTATACACGGGGAAATGGGAAATATATATCCCATAATACGCCACAGTTCTTTGCATATACTTAGTATATATCATTATACAATGTATATTTTTCTTTCACTTTTGTTAAAGCTATATCAACTCCTTTTCGTATAATATTTAAGTACTTTTTGTTATTATTATAATAATTATTATAATTCGTGATATCCTTCTCCGCATAAATGTCCAAATTCGCTTATGAAATGCTATGTATTTTTTTTTAATATGTCTTGTGCTCCATTTGCGTCAGACAACAACAGACCCACCTCAGCCCCTCAGATCTCGCTTTATTGGATGCTGTCGAAATGTAGTCTAAATTGAAATGTATCGTTTGTCGTTTAACATCACTGCTCGCCTCTCTCCCTCTCTCTCTCTCTCTCACTCTCTCTCGCTCTGTATCTCTCCCCACGCCTTCTATGGATTTCGTTAATTGAGATCCCGCAATGCAATCGGCAACGGGGGGAGGGGTAGGTCGAAAAGGGTGGCCACGGCATGCGCGATGGTGGGGGAGGGGGAGGGTCGTGTGGCGTTGGAAGCACGACAAAGTCAATGTCAAGGCGACCCGTGCACACGGGTGGCAAGTGGCAAGTGGCAAGAGTGAAAAGTGGAAAGTAGGGGGAAGCGCAAAGGCGTGTCGCCATCTTGTAATGCCAAATATGTACATGAAAGTGCAAAAGAAAAAGGGAAATGGAAATGGAAAAAAGGGAAATATTGTGACACAACCCGGGAGGTCGCCACTGAAATCAATTTCATGAAAATCGAGTCAAGTTTTGAGATTATTAAAACTGATACCAGGAAGGGTTTAAAATTCTGGGATTTTCTAAACTGCCGGGTTTTTATGGAAAGTTTACATCAAGCAATCTATCGGTTATCGATATTACCTTAAAATTGTTAAAAAAAAAACCTTAAAAAGAAAATCGGTTATCAAAATGAGAAATGAGCAAATGTAAGGTAAAAAACTTAAAGGAAAACGTTTCAATTTTTCCTTTCTTTTCCTTTTATTAGATTAATTATATTCATGCAATATTATATTATAATTACAATATTAAAATATTATTTCATTTCCAACTTCAGCATATTATTCCTAAAATTTTTGTAAGGAAAAATCACTGCCTAGGAAACTTCTGACCATAATTAAGGGTATAAAAAGCGGACGTGAATCAAAACCCACTATGATCTTACATTATAGACTTTTTTAGATCCCTTCAAATTCCATTTGCTAATTTAAACCCCATTAAATTTAAGCTGCTTGAAACTAAATGCATAATTATAGCAGCATTCTTATCTTTCCTGCTCAGCTGTTTATACTATTTATAATCCAAATCCAAATCCGTCCAGTTGATCTCCCTTTGATGGCATGTGCACTTTTCCCATTTCTTTCCATTTTCTATGGGCCGGACCTCGGTCTCATGATGGCTGTCGCTTTTTTTTTGCCTTTTCCGCTGGCATTTCAATTTAACTCAATTGATTTTTATTCGACTCGTGACGGCGGCTACGACGCCACGTCGCTGCCGGCGATGATGATGACGCTAATGATCAGACGTTATAATTACAAAGCGATAAATTCATTTGGACGACGACTTGCGACTTTCAGCGAGAACTGAGACAAGGCACAGGGAATTTAGGGAAAAGTGTGTGTTGCCTTTTTGAAAGCAAAGAAATGAAATAATATAAATAATTACTTTAAACAAAACTTAAATTGATCATCAATATACTTTACTGAGGGCACTTCTATTATTAACTTTAGGAAAGATTGCTTAAGGGATATTGATTTACGATTAACCCTTTTTCCAGGTTATATTTAATCTTAGTTAAAATTCTCTAAATTGTTCCATAACGACACTTAATTTGTATATTAGTGTATTCCTGTATATATAGATATGCAAAATGTATATCCGGAACCGTTAATGGATTGGGAAAACGCTTCTAAAAATATATTGCTAAACAGCTGCACTCAAAGGCACGGAAAACGGAAACGCTCCTCCTTACGTTTCTCCTCCTCTGATATTTGTGTGTGTTTTTGTGGTCATGCTTGCCTGACCTGGTCACACCATAGGCTCTGCTCAGCCTGTCCTCGATCCCGTTATCTTTTATGCATGGTGGCAACCTCGGCACATGTCCAACTTGGGAATCTAACTGGAAATATAGCAGCAGGCCCAAAAAGTTTGGGCTCATGCAAACTTAATGCTTGAATGGTGAAGCTCCAAGAATTGGCTTCTTCTCAAGCTGTTGCCAGGAGGTCACAGAGGGTGAAAAACAACACCAGACAGATGGAAAGTATAAAAGAGAGAGAAAGATAGAGAGGAGGTGAGAGAGGGAGAGAGTCCTTGCGAGGCATTGAACTCATTTTTTTTTCTGCTTGAAGCGCCATTCAATTATTTGTAAGCCCAGCAAGGACACGCAAACACACACACACAGGAGCCAGGAAAAAACATGTATAGACAAGCACGAAACTTGTGCTCGTGGGCGGGCTATGAATTTTAGAGGCTCGTCGTTTTTTCCCCTCGCAATGTAAACGCTTTTCCATACTTTTGCCGTATTTGGTATTCCTTGCTCTATATTACTTCAAGTGCTACATGCTTAGCTAAGTAAAAATATATAGAAAGAGTATGTATATATATTCTAAAAAATTAACTAGTTAACTGCCTAAGATAGCTTAAAATGCAAAATTTCCTTAAAAAATTGTCTGAAACTTGAAAGCTGTATTTACTTTCTTCTAATCGGGGAAATAGAGGTTATAGATCTGATAAAGACAACTACTTTTTAGTTACAATTTTGTATGCTAATTTATAATATAATGCTTAAGCCTTTGAATTTGGTAGATAAAGTTTGATAGAAAAACCTTGATACAAAGGCAAGTTATTCAAGTGGCTTAAAAATTCTTTTTTTATGAACTCGTTGCCATAATTAAGACTACTCTTAATGTTCTTGTATCTTACACATGCTTTTTTCTATCAAAAAAGTAAGTTAGTAAGTACCTCCCATCAAGCATATACTGTTTCATGTCACAAATCAATTTGTTTTGCCAACAAGTAAAAATTTTAATTAATAGAGCATTTATGTTTCTACGAGCTGGTTTTTCCCATCAAATAAATTCGTTTAAATGGGCGACAGAAGGCGGTCGGTCACACGTGTCGCCTGCCCGCCTGTGTATCTGCGGGTCACGCCCCTCGCAGGGGTACCCTGTGGTGGGCGGTGGGCGTTGGGCGGTGACCACCTGTTTTTATGGCACACACCCCACATTTAGACTTACGCAATGGAAGCCGGCTCCCGGTGACGTTGTCAGCTGCTCATTTGCGCAATACATACACACATTCGGTAAGTATTTATGTGCAGGATGTGCGTGCGTGGGCCGAGAGTCTGGGCCAAAAATAGCTGAGCCACAGAGAATCATATATATATATTTTATATGTATATTATCCCGACTTGCCGAGAATACCGGTATTTTGCTTGGGGAGAAAAGCTTGTTTTGGTTTAACGCCTGCGCTCTTAGGCGTGTCCTTGGCAGGACATATCTCGCTGCTGCTGCTGCTGCTTTTGATAACAGAGCCCTCTCGCTGGCCGCCTTATCGCCGCACACTTTCACTAACCTCGTGTATCCTGGTAGCTGGTGTCCTGCTGCTGCGAATCCTGAGCGCCGCATAAGCAACGTAAAAGTTTCTCGGCAACGGCAGAGTTCCACCCCCATAGAAATCAGGCACCAAAGCACGTAGTCCACACGCTTTCCAGGGTGGCTCCCAAGGGCGGCCCACCACCCATCCACCACACATACAAAGTACAATAAGTTTGTGCCACCCACTTTGGGCGAATGACAAAGCCAAGGACAATGCGTGCGGACAATGGTGAACTCCTTAGCCCTGGTCCTTAATTTACGAAATGGCGCAGTCTACGCTTTTTGCCCGAATTCGGAATGGAATAAGCTAAGTGCTTGCCGTTGCTTAACCCTTGTTGGCAACAAAAGGGAAGAGTTCTTCAAGATAATTGCGACGACTATTAGGTTAGACTATATCCTCTGATTAAATATGCTTGTGGGAATTTAGTGAGAATATTTAAATGTTTATTTATATAAAATATATATTTTTATTATTTATTAAAATATTTATGAGAGTGGTCGTCTTACTAAAAATCAAGTTGCTTTGATGTATAAAAAAAAAACCATCTTTAACTAGGGTTTTCAGTAAATAGTGTTATATCGATACTCTATGGATATTTGACACGAAAATTTATGCCTAACATTGCAATTTATGTGATATTAATCGATATTCTGTTTGATATATCGAACAGATACGATAAACTGAAACGTTAAATCGAAATAATATCAAAAAAGGAGACAAATGCATTAAATAACATGTTTCAAATAACTTTCAATAATAAGATATCAAAGTAATGATAAACGCGATATTTAAAAAATTCGATAAATCAAAGTTAATGATAATATCGATAAGCTATTGAGATTAATATTCCTTAAATATATTACATCAGACTTTTCATAAATTACATCTCCATTTTCCTCCCTAATTACTTTTGCGCCTAATATATTAACACTTTTTACGATTTCAGCAATAAATTTGGGAATAAATCAATATTTATAGCTGTCATTAAGCCAAAAAGCTACTCATTGGCAAGTATTTATTTGTAAAATGTTTTGTTTATGACATGTAATTCTTAAGGAGGCGTTGGGCGGGGGCGGAGCTTGGGGACAGCCCACACACTCGATGGATTGCACAAGCGAGGCGAACAGACCTCACAGATACAGATACGCGGGAAACCACCGGGCGACATCTCTCGCTCTTCTCTCTAAGTGTGATTAATGACGGCAGCTCTGAATTGTTAGCTAAATGCATCCGATCATCAGTGCAAACTATTTTTGCACTTGCACAATAAAACTGGCAATTACATTTATT
Source organism: Drosophila punjabiensis (assembly GCA_008042585.1). Classification (NCBI taxonomy): domain Eukaryota; kingdom Metazoa; phylum Arthropoda; class Insecta; order Diptera; family Drosophilidae; genus Drosophila; species Drosophila punjabiensis. The sequence continues at coordinate 30,545 of VNJR01011896.1, read as the reverse complement.
TATTTTTGCTATATAGGCGTGAGATAATGGGACTTTTCAACTTTTCCAAGAAGAATATAAGGGGAAAAGGGCTCTAAGGGAATATCTATGGGAATTAAGTACTGTAATTATTTAAAATTCAATTTCTTACTTAGATTATTATTAAAAATTATGCATAAATCATATGAAAATATTATTTTTTGTTTTATTTTAAAAATAAACCCTACGTATTACATGATTCCTAGCTAAGTAAACTGTCAGGCTGCGACCTTGCACCCCTTTGTGTTGCCTTGACTTTGCCCTTGACTTGGCCTGACTGCAGCTTTTTTTTTTTTTGGGCCGCCTAATGGCTTCCGGCGCTGCCAAGCCATCTCATCTCGGCTCAGCTTCGTGGCCAACAAGAGAAGTCAACACTCGGCTTTGTGGCTCTCCACCCTCATGAGCTGGCGAGCATACATAATTATGGCCACTTGCCACCGGCAGCGCCCAAAAATAGGCAGCGCCTAAGAACCAAGTATCATAAACGGAAAGAATGCCAGGTGCGAGCTTGGATGCGGATACGGATGCGGATCCATGTATCTGTATCTACAAACGGGTTCGAGGTTTGAGGGAGCTGGCGGCTGACGCTGATAAGCGGGCCTTCGGGCAGCTTTTAACGATTGCGTAACTGACAAGGCACCTCTGGTGCGAGCAGGCAGGCAGGCAGGCAGCCAGACTTGGCAGTCGTAAAATGGCTTTTAGGGACAATAACGTAAATAACAAACTCAAATGAAAGTAAAATTGGTAAGGGAACAAAGGGGAGCTAAGGGAGCTAGGGGAACCAGGGGGAGCGACAACACAACCGGGTATATAATCAGCAATCGGGCATATCTATCTAGTTCACCGACTTGGATATTGACACAAGGCAAAGATAAAGATTTTGCCAACACAAATAACAAAATCAAAGCAATTATAAAAGTAATCTCCTTGAAAGTTTTAGTTTAGTATTTTTTTTTAGTTTAAGTTTGGAATTAAATCAAGTTGGAGTTAGATGAGATTTATAAAAGTTAAAAGATACACTGTAAAACCACAAAGATTCTTTTTTGGGCTTAGCCTAGACTAAAATCTCCTTTAATATCGAAAATATTGAAATATTGAAAAAACTTCTATTTATCGAATTTTTAAATAACGAAAAATATCACATTTAAGGTTGAAATATCAACATTAAAGATCAATAATAAATATAAGAATTTCTTAAATAAATTAAATTTCATACCATCAGGAATGTGACATTTTTGTTAAAACATCGTTATTATCTAAAATTTTTGAAAGATGATAAGATCATTTTGTTCCTTTATTTCCTATTATAAAAGTCTGGTATATCTAAGAGAAAAAATTAATTTAACGTACATATACCCATACATAGCAGATAATATGGAACTATTTGTGGTCCTTTGCATCTATTTCCAATAAAATATCGTTATATCGATATTTAGAGCCATCCTACGCTAAGGTTCAAAAGTTGACTATAAAAACAACACAAACAAATTTATGAAACTGTGTCGACTTTAGCTTCTTTTTTGGAAAGATTTGTACAGAAGTTTTTGAGGTGATTTAAGGGTTTTAAATTAGATTTTAAAGCTAATTTTGGTTAGGTTTTGAAGGTACTTTTAAAAGCACCTATGTTTCACTAGAATGAATTGTTAAATCCCTTCTAGGAGCTGAAAGTATATAAAAGTGAAAAAGCAAGGTTGGGCTCTTATCTTCAAGGTCGGAGCCTTGACCAACCTTGACTGGCTGCCAGACAGAAAATGAAAGCAAAGCAAAAGAAAAGTCTATACCGGCATTTTTATATAATAAATTTAGGAGTCCTTATAGCCTGATTTTTGTAACCAAGATGATGTGTAGTTTTTGTTCTTCTATTTTAAGTATTTTACAATAAATAATGGTTCAAGAATTGTAAGCTTACTAGGCTTAGATTTTCCCCTGAATATTTTGGAAATATTTGCGAATTATTCTCAGCTTTTTATGGGGCTTGTTTACGGCAAGTGTACCCGCGCTCTGTCCTATGGAGTGGGTGTGTCACAGTGGCATTGTTTTTCTGTTGCAACTTTTATGAACTTGGCTTAGTGAGTCTCGCCGATTGGAACAGCTGTTCGGCTGCAGCAGCAGCACCCACGCACATGCACATACCACCCACACAGTCACACAATCACCCATTCATACACACACACACACACACACTCGCACACACATGGGAAACCGTTCGCCGGCCCGTAATTAACCGTTATTTGGCCTGCGCATGCGTCCTCGGTCACACACTAATTTCACATGAAAAAAATAAACTCGGTCCAGGCAGAAAAGTAAAAAAAAAAAAACAATAAAATAAAATAAAAGAAAACCGCGCACACATCACATGCAATTGTTTGCCCCGTTATTTAGCACAGCGCCGCCGATATATGATATATGGAAATATAATTCGGATAATCATCACTAATAATGCAAATCGAACGAGAAAAAAAAAAAATAAAATAAATAAGGAGAGCAGCAGGGCAGCAGGGCAGAGGCGATAACTCACCGTTGGCGTGAATATGATTTGTGTTGTTTGGTTGGACATGCTGATACATGACTTGCTACAGTGCGCCAATGTCGTCACTTTCATGTCACTTTAAACACTGCGAGAGAATGAAAGCGTCGGCCACAAGCTCTGCGTATTTATAAGGCGCCGGGAATCGGAATCGGAATCGAAATCGGACTGGGAATCGCAATCGGACCCTCTCTCTCTGGGCGTCTCTATCGAACTCTGCAGTCGCCGCCTCTGTCGCTGCGCAGCTCTGTCGCTGTCGCTGTCGTTGTCGCAGCCGGCGTTTTCCCAGTATTTTGTTATTTTTTGCTGTCCTTTTGCGCAGAGCTTTCGTTGGGCAGTGCTCCGCCGGCGCCCAGAATAACAGTGTAGTGAGAGAGCCAGGAGAAAGCAAGCATGGAGAGCTTAGCGAGAGAGAGTCGGAAGAGAGGCGGAAGAGACAAAGATGGAGGATAGGAAGCATGGCGAACGCGGCTTGTGACGTATGCATGTACAGTGGCTCACAGCTCATGTGCTTTAAGCCAAAGGTTACAAAAGCAAGGACAAAAAGGAAAAACAAAAACCAAACCAGAAGCTAGTGAGAGCTGCTTTTAACATTCGAGTTGCTTTGCTTGAATATTTTATATCCTTACTTTACAATTAGAATTTTGTTATCAGGAGCCGACGGTGAAGCACGGTGCCCACCCATGTCCTTCATATACTCAAGGGAAATTATTATATATTATACTTATTTATAATTTATTATATTTATTTTTTTATATTTAAGATTTTTCTTAGTCAGTATGTATTTTCTCGATTTCATCATTGTAAAACCATTAAAATAATCAAAAATTAAGTTTCAATAATTCACTTCATAAATTGAGGAAAATTATTTGAATAAATACCATTCCAGATGATTGCTATTCAAGAAATTTAACAATTACTTTGTTTATTTTAATTTTGCAGCGATGCAAGAATTAAAAAAAAAAAATTAAATAAAATTAAGAAAATTAATGAGAAATCAATAAGCCGATATCTAACTAGACTGATGGCGAATAATAATGCCCAGAAAAAGGAAACAATTTAAACCTACTATAATTTCTTGGTTTATTAATCGAAATAACGTTGAATTCACATATTTTGGAGGTTGAATTTGCGAATTCGTGTTTATTGCAATAAAACGATGTTTTATTTTATTTTACGTATTCAAGAATTCATATATTTTATAGCATAAACATTGCATACCTTTTATAAAAAAAAAACAGCTATCAGGATCTATAATCATTAGAGGAGAAATAGGTTCCAAGAAATATAACTTATTGGATTCAAAGATTACCTCTTGTTCAGTTTAGGTGCCTAGTTTCTGCTTTTGAACTAAAAATGTCTGTAGACTTATTTTAGGAGATGATGATAATATCTCAAACCAATATCGTTGAGAACATCTGTTGTCAACTTAGCGTGTAAGCTTTGGTTTTCCAATATTTGCTAATGATAAACTTGTATATGTACTTGGAGTAGGCAAAAGTGTACAAAAAGTATTTATAGCCAATATATCGCTATATTTACACCAGCCTCAGAGCTAAGCTTATATTTGTAATACGAATATGTACATATATGAGTTACGGCTACTTCGTATAACGATAAGTAAGACCTAGTCATAACAATACGTATTGCTGCCTTGAAAAGTTGAAAGTATTCTTGGTTTTTAATAATATTTCGACCATATTTACTTGTTGTTTTTTTTTTAATTGCAATGGGGCGTGATAATTTTTTTAAAATATATAAATATTACTAATAAGTTAGATAATATAATAATATAGATTTAAGGTTTAATTGCCTTCAAAGCTTTAGCCGCCAAAATTTAAAAAGAAAAGTGCGGTTTGAGCACAAACTAAATGTCATTTCAAGTTTGTTAAACGACTTGTGTCGCTTTTATTATAATTGATTATTTTAAAATATGTATAATTTTGAATACTGATTAATACTTGAAAAAACTCCTTCTGTCATATACTTATTTTATAAACAAACTGTTCATTTCTAATAAGCTTTTGTTTAGCAATGTTTCTCACCTGCTGTTCAATGTTTTTGCAGATAATTTCTGATTTTCTAACCTTATTTTATAAAAGTTTTTTTAGGTTTATATTTTACCAGAGCTATACTTAGCTCAAAACAGCAAATTTAGGGTCGTATTTTAAAGATAATATTGGTAAACAGATATTTGGACTTTCTCTCCCGATAAATTACTACTTTCGATTCTACTTTTCCGCACTCTAAAAACAAACAGTAGTCAGTAGCTCTCAATAGTAGCATTATTTTTAACACTTTTACATAAATTCCATTTATTCTAATTAATTAATGAATAATAATTAAATTTAATAAATTTAGAACTATATTTTTTCCCGTAGCTCCTTAACATTCTGTCGCCAACCAAAGTGTGAACGAGTTTCATGACTTTTTTGACTCAGCCAGAGGCTCTCACTAACTAAGATAATCTTGTTAATTTGCTTAATTGAATCGATAGAGTGCTGATTGTTCCTTTGAAAGGATGTCACATGGAATGTCTATATTGTAGGACCGGACAAATACGGAGGAAATATAAGAATAAACCTAAAAATAATGTGTTCTAACAAATATATTTTATTTTTTGCTTTGCTAACCTTTGAAGCAATGAAAACTACTAACTTTAAACCATATTTTTTTCTATATTGCATTAATAATTCCCAGATGCATATTGTAGTCCTTAAAAAAATATATCTAGTTGGTCTTCCTTGGCAATTATGTCTAAGTTTTAATGTTTTTGTTGAAAATTGCAGTGTAGTACATATAAGACTAGGTATCCTATACAAAAAAAAAAAAAAAAATATAGTGATGTTTCCTCACTATAAACTCTATTAAAAAAAAATAAAATCACATATATTTGTATATTATAATTTTCAGATGTGGACATAACCCATCTGTATAATGATAATCCCGTAAGACAGACTGCTGCTAAGCAGGGCAAAGGCACAGCGCATGTCCATCCTGACAAGTCCCAGCAGCTTGCAATCCTTTGAGGTTTCTCTAATGGCGCGTCGCAGGATGGATAGTTCCCACTAAAAGCGGAAAGAAAAAGCAGTAATAAATACTTAAAGAAATTATAAGTGTAATATATTATTTTCCCAAATAAGATTGCATACTTTTAGGCTTAACTGTACACCTTATAAAGTCTCTGGAGCTATTAGAACTTTTAGCTTCTTTAGCTTCTTTTTATGAATAGACTTGAATTTTCCTAGATTTTCTTAGATTTTCCTAAAGTATAGTATCTCACCTGCCTCTGTGCTGCCTTATCATCTTGTTCGCACACCTGTGGTCTGGCGCACAGCCTTTTCCCCTGTTTCAACAGGTGCTCACAGACGATCTGCAGGAGCAGGCAATCCGACAGCTTCACCACAAAGGCGATGATGTTAAAGGCCATCTTCAGGTTCCACAGACCCGGCAAGACATCGTCCTGTCGCTGGATAGCAAAGGCATAGCCCAGGTAAACGGTGCACATGTTGAAGAACATCTGGAAGAGCATTTCCGAAGCCACCAGCCAGCCGAAGATGCGATGCACCTGTCGCTCCAGGAACAGGAGACGCTCCTGCCTCCTCAATTGGATTAATAGTTTGCTATAAGAATCCTGCTCCTGTTTGCTATTCAGGCGCAAAGCTTCGCTCAAGTCAAGGAGGAGCAGGAAATAGGCGAACAGACCCGACTCCCGGGCCAAGGAGGTGTACACAAAGTACAAGTTGGCCAAGAGATCTGCCAAACCAACCGTTCGCTTGCCCAGGATCATAAGGATGCTCAGCGCAAAGTTGAAGTTGTGCATGTAATTGTGGAACTTGGCAAAGATCACCACGTAGTAGAAGCGACTGCGCTTCCTTTGGCCCAAATCCTGGCGCAATATCTCCGTTATTTCATTGTACACCTGACACACCTGTCGCTCGTACTTTACCCGTAGGATCATATGAATTAACAAAGCCTGAAGCTGGAAAAGCACACTGCCCTCACTCATCTGTTAAGAAAAAAATACAGGAAATATATAAAGAATAGGATTCATATCCTTAAATACCTGTAGCACAAAACCCTGTCGCCGAAAGGTACCCTTGGCAAAGTACGCCCGAGAATGCTGCCAGAAGGGAAAGTATAATCCCAAAGCTAGGACCATCATTACCAAACTATAGAACTGCAGAAGCCGGGAGTGCCTGAGACGTCTAAGGGCAGGACTGTAGGAGTGGCAGGACAGGCCCAGGACTATGACCAGACCCATCCAGCACCGGAGGACCAGGCGGCACAACCTGCGGGCTCGCATTGCGTTCAATAACTGAGCTGGTACAGGCAAGGACGACGACCCATCATTCAAAAAGGAAGCCTTATCTTCCAAGGACAATGCACTTATCTGAAAGGGACATTAAAATGGCAACCACACAGGACACGTGCTAACTCTTTCCTTTGTTTCTACCAACAACTATTGAAGGACTATAAGTCATTTATTGACAACTCGATAAGAAAATGATTCAAACATCAACTTGTGGGGTTTTTTATACACTTTCTTATTACTTATTACTTAATAATATATTTTTTTAACTTTTAAAATATATTTTAATTAAAATACAAGTTTTTTATATATTTATTAATTAGAATAAATATTTGCACAAGTGTAGTAAAATTGTTCTTTAATCTTATTAAAGCTTTCCCCTGTATTTCTCATAAATAACTTTAATATTATATATTTCAAAATATCCTTTATGAAATTTATTAAATTGCATAAAAAAAATCTTATACACTAAGTTAACAGAATATATTTCATAATATATTATAAGAATTTTATAGTGTTCTATAAAAAAATCTCTTAATAAAAGCATCTACTACAATAGTAGATCTTTATTTTATTATAAGAAAAAAGTAAGATATTTCGAATAGTTCGACTTCTTTATAATGATAATGCTTTATAGTAAAAGTAGAAATATTCTCCCCTTAATTAAAATGAGATTGTTTTATTTGTTAATTATAATTAATTATATATAAAATATATTTTTTAAAGCCTTATGAACTTAATTAAGTAAAAAAAAAGTTTAGTTAATTTTCAATTTACTTAAGTTGGTGTTTTACATTTGTTCATTGGATATTTTTTCTGGTATCGTATATTGTTCATAAATACATTTTATACACATATATATGTGTATATATTTCAATAATATATTTATATATTTTTAGCAATTAATTATCTATGACCTTTTGCGCAGATAGAGATCGAATTGTACCAGAGTTATAAAGTACGAAAAGGCTGTGACAGCGATAAGGTATACCAAACGTCGATCCAGATGCAAAAGACCACAGAGCATGGGAGGTTGACAGTTAAGGAGCTCCAGGGAAAAGTGTTCTATCTGCAAATTAAAAGGAATTGATATTTAATAAAGGAACAATCCTTTTTTATAAACTAATTATGAAAATGAAAACAACTAAAAAAGAAGTCCTGTTAAAGAGCGTTGCGCCCAACACACAAGATTTGTTGTTGCAAGCTCGAGAGAACGAAATTGAATCATATCTCTATCTCTTGCTCTCTCTTCTCTCTGGCATTATTTTTGTACTTTTTAAAACAAAAAACATAATTAAAACCTGTTAACTATTAAATTCACCTCTCTGGTAAGCCGCTCTTCCCTCGTCTTGGGCTCTGCAAACCTGCGCATGGTCAGTGCCACGCCCTCCAGCTCCAGCTTGATGTGCTCATTGACCAGGGTCACTATATAGGTGTCTATATAGAAGCCGGTGGCATAGGCAGAGCCCACAATGACCGGAAAGCTGACCTCGTCCAGGGACTCCTTGGCCAGCATGTGGAAGAGCGTATAGAAGTTGGTCAGATTATTGATCAGAGTGCTCAGCATGAGGCCAATCAGCTGGAACTGGTGCATGCGGAAGCTCTCCTTCTGGAGGCCATTGATCTCGGTGCAGCGTCGTCGCAGCACCTCGAGGCGATCGCTCAACTCACAACAACGTTGCAGGAGCATGCCACCAGGCCTCAATGCCTCCATTTCCTCCTGCAAAGATCCCAGCTGGAGGTTCAGCTGGCGATAGTACTTTAGCACCGAGGCATTGATCCAGTAGCAATAATCCGCCATATTTTCTGTGTAATTCCACAGGACAAAGGCGTAGATGGCAAAGTGAACGCGAACCCGACTGACCATGCCCTCCTTGTCGCCACCCTCGCCGTACTGAGCGAATATGCCAATCACCTGGATCATCATCATCAGATTGATCAGGCAGAACTTGAAGTACATGAGGAATTCGAACGGATCCTTGGGCTCCCTGGGGGCATCTCTGAACTCTCGCTCCAGGTGCATTCTCTGGTGCGTACACCTCTGATTAATTGCCTCAAAGTGCACCGTATTTGCCACATATGTCACTATCACCGTGGCATACTTAATGGCCGTGTTCGCAAAGCTCACGTACAGGAGCAGCTGCAGCCGCCGGTCCCGGGTGTCGGTGAGGGTGCGAAAGTGATAGCCAAAGTAGCCGGGAAGGACCACAATCAGGAGCAAGCTGAACAGGTGTCCCCACAGGATGAGCAGCACCCGGACGCTGCGCTTGAGACGTCGCTGCGGTATGTAATCGATCACCACCTGGCCATAGATCACGGCATACACATGGCCGTACTGGTAGAACTTGAACTCGTGTCGATCCCAGAAACTGGACTCTCTGGCCGCCGCCGACATTCCGGTTCCACTTTCGTTGGTAAACTAAACAAGGCTATAAAGGTAAACAACCCACATCTTCTGTCTGTCGGGTTGCGTGTGTTGATTATTGGAGATGAGCGATACGAAAGGTTTGGAAAAACAAAGGGGGGAAAGCAAGGAAAAATACAGTTTTCCCCGAAAATTGATTTTTTTATTATTTCTTTACCTCTATATACACCCAGTGAGAGTTTGCTGCATGTGACGAAGAGTTTCACTGCGGAATTTCATGTGTAAGAGGCATGACCTTTGGCATGCCTCCCAAATTCACCATTTGGTAAGCGAGAGATTCAGATGCTTAGCCTGTGCGCTGCTTTCTTCCATATAAAATCCAGTAGTATTTGCTGAGGGGAATATTTATCTCTGGGCATTTTTTTTTAATAAAAACAGGACTTATGAGGGAATTTCTGAGAAGGGAATTTCTGGTGCGGAAATTTCTAATGAGCAGAGCATTACAAGATTCACCACATGAATAACTATGTTATAGAGAACGAGACTTTTCTGTAGGTAGAAGGCAATTACCTTCTAACAATTCAGAAGGAAAATTTTACACTATAAAATAAACATTTATTTAGCTTTAAGAGTGTGTAAGTATCTCAAAATAAATGTATTTAAATAATTATTTATTCAAATAAATCAGTGGGTATTTTTTTTAATTTTATTTTTATTTTATCGTTGTGTATGTGCTATTACTACAAATTGTATTTAATTATTATTATGTATTTATGAAGAAATCAACTAGTGTATTTGTGCTTAAAACTTAGATAAGTTACTAGATGTTGTAAAAAATAAAACTGATCTACTGAAAAGCTTACAACAATTTGCTTAAAAAAAAAACTACTATAGTTTTTAAAAAATAAATAATAAATAATAAAATGAATAATAAATATTTGGTTTACAAATTCACTAATCAATTTTTTTATTTAAAGATCCTTTCCTTTGTTTTTCTTTTCTACTGAAAAGATTTAACCAAGGCAATTATCGATCCCGAAGTCTGTAGGATCTAAATTTATAAAAAAAAATATATTATTAATAAGTATAATTTATTATTTAATACCCAAAAAATGCTCAACTAACCGATGCAAATGTGGCCAGTGAAGGTGAAAAGAAGGGCACTGCCATGCTCAAGGCCTTTTGTGAACGCAAAATCAGGAGCAAAGCCAAACGCCTTTGCACAGGCGAGAGTAGATGCCAAGGACAGGAACCCATGACTCTGGCTAGCTCCACGCTCTAAGAGAAACTCAAATTAAACTTTAGAAAATCCTAAATTTATTTAAATGTAAAAATAAAAGAACTTACACTTTCGGCCACCAAGGTTCCGCCGTAGCAATAAACCAAAAGTTGGCTCAAAGCGGCAATCGTATAAGCCACATAGAGAAGAGCTCCCAAACCATTAGTGCCTACAGTAAGCAGGTTAACCATGCTAAACCCAATGACCATTCCAGCGGACACAAAATGTGCCAAGGTTATAATGGCATAACGCTTCCGAAAGAACTTGGTTAGATCTATAATGGCATTATGTCTGATGATTACCGCACGCATTTGCTGCTCCAAATTGGCAAGTTGCAGAGGAGAGAGCTGCAAGTGATCTTCAAAAAAATCTCAATAATTTATTTTTAGTTTCTAATATTTTTGAGTAATAACTAACCTTTGTAGGGCTTAAAAATAGCTCGTATCTCTGCCTGTAGAACCTCAAAGAGAGCGGAGATGTGGGCACAGAACTCAAAGTAGAAACCATCACAGCCTCCAAACATAAAGATGGTCACATAACCCGTGTAGGCAATGAAAATGTAGGTCAGTGGGAAAAATGGTGATTTCAGGAGAAACGAAGGCATTCTGTGGGTAAAGATTTCATTTCTATAGAAATACATTCAATATAAAATAAATAAAAAAATATATATTAAACAGAATTGCCTAGTTTCTTTAATAAAAATTTTTGATGTATAAAAAAATATAACAAAAGAAATTTATTCAACCCTAAAAGACTCTTTAAATATCTTGATTATATCTTGATTATATCCTGATTATATCCTGAAATATCTTGATTATATCTTGATTATATCTTGATTATATCTTGATTATATCTTGATTATATCTTGATTATATCTCGATTATATCTTGATTATATCTTGATTATATCTTGATTATATCTTGATTATATCCTGATTATATCTTGATTATATCTTGATTATATCTTGATTATATCTTGATCATACCTTGATTATATCTTGATAATATCTTGATTATATATATATTATATCTTCATTATGTCTTGATTATATCTTGATTATATCCTGATTATATCTTGATTATATCCTGATTATATCTTGATTATATCTTGATTATATCTTGATTATATCTTGATTATATCATAATTATATCTTCAACTCACGTCATATTAAAAGGTGTTACCCAAAGGATCTGATCCCCACGCTGCTGCAGCCAAAGGACCAAGGCCATTAGTATTGGCTTCAGGTTGTACGTTGTACAGGTGAAAAATCCCGTGGACAAGGGCCAGAAATTAATCCGTGCCGCCATCACCGAATGCCTCAACCGGATACGCCGCTGCTCGGGTCTCTCCTGCTTTCCTTCGAAGAGCAGATCCTTGAGCTTGGTCCACATGTCGCAGAGATCGCTCCTGTAGCGCAGCATGAGGAACATCTTGAGGAGAGTCACCGCCGAGGTGCCCGCCGGACAGAGGGTCTCCAGCGCCAAGGTGATCTGCTGCTGATCCAGAAACCGGAGGCCAGCATGCAGCTCCGTAAGCACACCAATTCCCAGGATAACAAAGTGGACAAGGGCTCGCAGGGGCAGCCGATCCTCGCGCTTTCCTGGCCAATATCCCATCAGGTTGAGGCTCAGACAGGGAACTGCAAAAAAATACACGGCCAGCGGTTGATTGCGCTTCAAGAACCGGAACCACTGCATTTTTATTGATATTCTTTATTCAACTAGTGAGGTCCTGTGAACAGGAAGCTTACTTATAAAGGAAGCTAAGCACCTTGGGGTACTACACTGAAGAAAAAGATATTGTATTTAAAGGTTAAGCTAGGATTTTCCAAAGAAAACAAAGATAGTTTGGTTAAATTTGTTATATATTAATTATTTTATTGAAATATGTTTAGTTTTGTTATCTAAAATAATTATAAAATATATTTTTAACTAAAAATCAGTCAATAGGATTTCCTAAAAATGTTTTTGATTAATTCTACATGTATGTAATTTATATAAATATATTTTTTGGTATATATTTCTTTTCTAGTTATAAAATATTAAGTTTTGTTTGCTAAAATAATTATAACATAAATTTTTAACTAGAATTAAGTTAAAGATGTTTTTAAAAGAAGTTTTTGATTCATTTTAAATGTATTTCATTTATACAAAACATTTTTTTGTTTGTTTGCAAAAATAATTGGAAAATATTGTTTAACTAGAATTCAGTTAAGGGAGTTTCTGAAAAATGTTTTATATTAATTCTAAATATATTTAATTTATATAAAATATTTTTGTTATACCTTTCTAATTGAGAAATGTGTTATTTTGTTTGCTAAAGTAATTATAAAATATATTTTTAGCTAGAATTCAGTTAAAAGAATTTCTAAAAAATATTTTAGATTAATTCTAAATGCATTTAATTTAAATAAAATATTTTTTCAAGTCTTCTTTATATTTATAAATGCAAATTTTGGAATTCTTACAAGCAATACAATTTAAATATAATTTTATCTAAGAAAACCCAAGCCTAGTTTAACAAATAAACGCATAATAAGTGTTTACTATCTTGTCTTTTATTTTACTTGCATCTATTTATATTCTATTATTTTATTAATATTTATTTAATGCTTATTAATATTTTCTAGTGTAATAATTAAGAGTGTTTGTCCCAGTTAATTGACTTGTTATGCAGCCAAAGTTTTTAAGCAAAAACTTTTCTATAATTACAAAAATCCTGGCTAACTCGTGGCTAACTCGTTCGTTATTTATGGCCAATGGAATTGGTAATAGAAATCTAAGCCCGGCAACGACAGGCACAAGTATCTTGGCCGCCGGGGGAACGAGTCACAATCAGAGCTAATGCATCAATTAGCGCTAGCCGCTAATTTCAGTAATCAAAATACAAACAAATCAAGATTAAGACACACTCGGAATCGGACGTCGGACTCTACGAATTCGTGCGTTTTTTTTAACTAATCTCGTGGCCCATTCACGCACAGCATGAAGTTACAGGAGCGGATTTTGAAGATCGCGGGGAACACATCCAAAATATTGATAAGGAGTGATAAGGGGATATAGAAACGTAAATTTACACAAAAGAAAAATATAAGATAATTAGCTGGAAATTGAAAATTGATGTCTATATAACTGAAGTCAAAAATTAAGCAAAAATTAATGATGAGGTTTACTTTCTAAACAAACTGTTACACTTGTCTGGTGCTGACTTATAGCTTAATAAAATGCTAAAAAATATAAGTTTATAATTATTAAATTACAAAAAAATGTTTTTTTATATTTTCAAAGTATGAATTTCTCATCAAACTAATAACTTTTATAAAATTAAAGGTAAAGGATCATTTTTGAGAGCTTTTCTATAATAAATAAAATTTTCTTTATTAAATTCTTTTTATTACATTCAACACATTATAAATAAATAAATAACTTACTTTCCTTTGCTTTCTTAGTAAATAAATATTTAAATAAGTCAATACATTTTTTAGCTTAATGTTTCATTCAAATAACTTATTTTTCTTGGCTTTCTTAGTAAATAAATATTTAAATAATTTAAGACATTTGGTAAATAGAATTTAGATACAGAGAAATCGATAAGAATATATTACATTTATTTCTTCTGCCTCCCTTTTGCTTGCAAAAAGTAAACACACGTGTAAATAGCCTTAAAATGGTATTTAGTGCTGGAAAAATTCAAATATTTTCCTATATTTTCCTCAATTTCCTCTCATTATTTATCTGCTGCATTATCTCAGTCTGTTCTCTCATTTATGTAAAGCAAATACAATGAGTTTTATCACGAAACAAAGCATATTTGCCACTTTGCTTGGCTGTAATCCCGGTCAGAACCAGAAATGACTGACCTTAGTGAGTCACATTGATAAGCGTTAATTACACACAACAAGATGGCTTATCAAAATGGAAATATAATAACACTCAGATTGGATATCACGTGATTTAATGATAAAAAAAACTATGCCGACGATTTTAAAGAGCTGGATATAATAGATCTTCATAGAAAGATTTTATAAAAAATTTAATGAAAATGAGAGGAAATATATTGTAAATTAAAGCAAGTAAAATAATAATTTTTTAAAGGTTAATATTAAATTAAAATAAAAGGAAATACATTTTTAATTAAGGCAACTAGAATAGAAAGTAAAAGGAAATTTATATATTTAAAGGTAGATTTTATAAAATAATATATTATAATATTTTTAATTAAAGCCACTAAAATACTCTGCAAATAGTTAAAATTAATAGATTAATAAAGGTAGATTTATTTAGGTTGAAATATTACATGAAAATAAATGGAAATATATTTAAAATTAAAAGCAACTAAAATACTGTTTAAAGAGTTAAAGAATTGGAAATAATATAGCTTTCAAAGTAGATTTTATAAAATATTAAAAGAAAATAAATGGAAAATTGGAAATGTATTTAAAATTAAAGCAACTAAAATACTTGTTAAAGAGTTGAAAATAATCAATTTTTATAGGTAGATTTTATAAAATATTATATTGAAATAAATGGAAAAATAAATATAAAGCAAAATAAAACACTGTTTAAAAAGTCGAAAATAATTTATTTATTATATGAAAATAAATTCAAATATATATTTAAAATTAAATCAGCTAAAATACTGTTTACAGAGTTGGAAATAATTTATTTTTAAAGGTAAATAGTATATCTTCAAAGGTAAATTTTATAAAATATTATATAAAAAATAAATGAAAATATTTATTACAAACATTATATGAAAATAAATAAAAATATATATTAAAAATTAAAGCAACTAAAATACTTTAAAAAGTTGAAAATTATTTATTTTTAAATTTAAATTTGATAAAATATTATATGAAAATAAATAAAAAATATATTTAAAATTAAAAGCAACTGGAATACAGTTTATAACTAGCTGATAAAACCCGAGAACCTTGAACCTGGAGGTTGCTCCGATTAAAAATAATCCAAATACCTAAGTTAACCCCCGGAATTCGCACCTGTTCCACCCGAAATCCAACTGTTGGAGTCATAAATCATGTGTCTGAAACGTATTGAAGTTTTGTCAACGGCTCTCAGACGAGTTCAAGTTGGTTTTTCTATATATATATAGGTACTTGTATATACTATAGTATAGTACCGTATAGACTTGGTATATATTTTGCAGGCACACTTAGATTAGCAGCGCACGTTCCTTGGAACGGATGACGTCAGCGATCGCACGCAGCATATTTGGCGGCTCACGGGTTTGGTTTTTATTTTAGTATTTTTGATCGGGTTTAAATTGAAAAGCGCCGCGACGCCATCGAAGGTCGATAATGGGAGTTGATAAGGTTTTACGGCATATAACATAAGTCTTAGTCTACGATTTTTTAGGCAGGTTAAACGCACTAAAATGAGTCAGAAAATTAAATAAAACTGCTTAGAAACATTTGATATTTGAAATTACAAATTAAAAATAGATTTTAAGCCGGAAACAAGAATTATTCATTTTTGTTTCAATACAAAAGTATCACAAAGAAGTATAAGTAATTAATAAAATGAATTAAATTATTTTAAAACCGGAAATAAGCATTATTCATATTTGTTTCCTTAATAAATCATCACAAGAATGTATAAGTAAATTAAAATGAATTATATTATTTTTAAACCGGAAATAAGCATTATTCATATTTGTTTCCATAATAAATCATTATAAGACAGTATAAGTATTTAATTATAATTGAATATATATAATATAATCTAATATATCATTTAATATTTAAATTTCAAATAAAAATTAAATTTTAGACCGGAAACAAGCATTATTTGTAGTAGTTTCCATCAAAAAATTATCACAAAGAAGTATAAGTATTTAATAAAATGAATTATATTAATAAAAAAAATATTTTCCTTAACTTTTATGACTGAATTTTTATTTTAAAACAAAAGTCAAGCCATAATATATGATCTAAAATAACAAAGTTATATTTAACTAATTAAAAAAGAAAATAGACAAGAAACGAAAGCATAAGCACAAGCCTAAATCGACTCTCCTGGTGATGCTTTCCTTCTCAGGTTGCACTCTAGCTTTAAGATACATAACGCCAAGCATTTTGTTCACTCGCTCATAAACGGTACCAAGTATCAAATGGTACTTAAAGTATTATTCCAGAGATGTTCCCTTATCAAATACAGAGCTCACTCACAAGGGCATCAAAATTGATATAAAACACTGGCTGGATGATGATGATAATAATGATAATGATGATAATGATGATAATGATGATGATGATAAGTAAATTGCTTGATTCGCGGGATTGTTATAGATTTGATGGGCATAATTGCATCGGCAGTGCCGAGTACCGAGTACCGAGCACCGAACGGTTTTGCAAATTGAATCAACGCCAATTGTCCAGCCCCTCAGGCAGTGTTTGCCCCTTTTTATTTTGTCTATAATAATATCTTTAGCCTTAGTCCCCCACTGCATTTGGTTTGAGTTTTGTTTTCTATTTTTTTTTGTTTGTTTTCTATTTTTTTTGTTTCTTTTATTTTTTGTTTTTGCTTTTTGGAATTGCTTTTGTTGTTGTGTTGCCCCTAAATCGCAGCGCAGCTTCCTAGCAACAGAGCAATTGCTATCCGTCCTCCAAAAGCACACACCATCCACAGCACACACGCACACCCACCGCACACAACACGCAACTTGAGTACAGTGTTACCTCGTTAATTCAAAATTTTCAAATAGATTTTACTTATTTTATTTGAACTTTAAATTATTTGTCTGCAAGCAAAATCTGTAAATAAATCTTTAAGCCTTTCTTTTTGGGGTTTTTATTACCTTTTGTTTTTATTTTATTAATTTTTAATCTAATTTCTTTCTCTTGGATTAAAAATTAATTTTGAAATCGAAAAGTTATGGTTTTAAATATTGTTCCAATTTATTTATTAATTTTTATTTTATTAATTTTTAATCTAATTTCTTTCTATTGGGTTCGAAATTAATATTTAAATCGAAAAGTAAAGGTATTTAAAATTTTTCCAAATTTATTTATAAATATTTTAATATTTATTTTTTTAATTCGTAATCTAATTGTTTCCTATTGGTTTAAAAATTCACTTTGAATTTAATGAGTTATGGTTTTTTTATTTTTTTAAATTTATTTAAAGGCTACTTAGTAAGTAATTCAAGGAAGACAGCGCTGCTAAGAAAGTAGTCTAGATCTGCAGGCTGGAGACTTGGAGTTCAATCAATTTTGTTTGTGTTTTTCTCTTATTTTGAGACATTAGGCTTTTGTGACTTATGAAATTTTAAATTAAATAAAATATATCCTTAAATTGAATTACTTTTGAAAACTTGTATTACTTTTATTTACTTAATTTAATTTACTTTTTGAATTTTTTGTCATTTTTTTGTTTTTCTAAAAAATAAACTAGATCTATCACTAACAGATCCCTGTCCCCTGGTGGCCTGACATTGTTTTTGAAGAGGCATTAAGCCTTAATTTGGAAACGGGGATTATCTGTGTAAGGGGTAACCCCAGTGTCCAGAATTCAGTCTCTCTAACCGATCACGCTGTTGCATGACAAGCTCAGCAAAAAAACAAAAAATAATAATAAATAAAAATAAAAATAAACAAAAAATAGAGTGTGCACATGACCATTAGATAAGTTTATTAAAAAATAAGCATGCGGGCCACAGTCAGAGAACCGAATGCGAAAGCCATAAAGAAGTTAAGCAATTCCAGACAGTTTAGAGCATAAATTGCTTAATAGAGTTTATATGCCACAATTGGGAGCATAAAGAGCGTGGCATTTTATAATTCGGTTTTTTTTTTCTTTTCTTTTCCGCCAAGCGGCAGACATTACCTTTTCCAAATAGTAGAAATTCCAAATATAAAAAAACACACACAATGCAGACTCTTTCAGATAAAGTGCAATTCGTAGAAGGGATTATAAAGATATTTCTGTGACATAAGCTTAGAGTTCTTAAGGGTTTTGCGAGGGAAAGCTAAATATCATGAGAAGGTTTTATGCAAATCTTGATTTATGTAAAAGAAATAATGCCATGATAATTCTTTAAACTCATTTAAAAACGTTTATGATGGCATTACTAACTAATTAACCAACAAAAATACTAACCCACTAATTTTAATCTACATTTTTGGGGGTCAAAAAGCACCAGACCAAAAGGGGTTGCCTTTCCTTAATCAGTTATATTGGAGGTGGCGTAGTTCCACCAATCTTTGGCTGGCTGGCTGTCCGGGTATCGATGACTTACGCAACTTTATGGAGGTCCACAAGTGGCTGGGCCCCAAATGGGGCAAAATAAATGGCACAAGTAACAAAATCCACGCGATAGAGAGAGCGATAGTCATCAGTCGTCGGAAAATGGCGCCAAACAAAAAACTAAGAAAAAAAAGCGTCCCATTTACCGAGTTTTTAACTATAAACCCTATTAAATATATTCAACTAATTTAATATATTATATTTCAATTAATTCAGTTTATAATTATAAAATAGAAGTATTAAGAATTATGTAAATACAATTACAATTAAATTAAAATAAATTATCACAAAGAATTCAACTTACAATTATAATAATTTACTTAATTCTTAGATTAGAGAGCTAAACAAATAGACAGATAAATCAACCATTGATTAAATTAACTAAAATAAATAATAAAGTGTTGATAAAAATGCAATAATTTACCGCCACTATCCAGTGCAGAATCGGATCCATCCGAACTGGTGACCCCGATTTGGTGTGATCCATCATCGGCCGGGAAATTTGGCGCCCAGTTTGCAAAAATAACTGGCCAAAGCCATGGGCCTCGGATCATAAATTGCCGCTGATGATCACCAATTAAGCTGGCGAAATTAATGCGAAATATGAGAAGTGATAATTTCAATTCATTCTTCTCTGGGAGTTACAGTCAGGGACCATCAATTAGTCGTATATATCGATGCGATATACTATATGCTTGTGTATATAGCCTTGAGATAAATTTAGAAGTGAATTATTTAGACACTTTTAATGACCGAAAAAGAAACATGTACATCGTTTAAACTGATCGTAAAAGCCATTTGTTTGTTTATCATTCTGTTATGTTTTTGATAAAAGTAACTGAGTGCTGTTAAGTTTTCAATTGTGCTGTAAAGCGCAAGCAGACACAATGCTCTTTAAATCGCTAAAATGCTTTTTCTCTTAGTTTCTCTTTAGTTGGACAATCTGAAAATATCTGTTAATTTATCGAACCGAAAAACTCCTGACAGAGTATCGGGTGCCTGTTAATGTTACCATTCATATGGGCACAGTAAATAACCAAAACTTCTTAACAGAGACTTTATCTTGCCGCTAAATTGTACCAGTTTGGATAGAAAACAGACCTAAAAGAGTTTTTTATAATATATTTCATCAAAAAAGTAAAATATAAACCGATAAAACAGCGGCTTATCGTTCAAAACTTCTTAACAGGGAGAAAAAACGACCGTAAAAATAAATATATTATACATAAATAATCTTGGCGCTAAATTGTAACAGCCTACAAAAGTGTTTTATAATTTATTTAATCCAAAAAGTAAAAGACAAATCGATAAAACACAGCAACTTGTCGTTAAAAATGGCGCCCAGCTGAAGGTTAAATAAAATATATTTTATTAAAATCAATAAGAAGAGTTCAATGATTCATAATTCTTACATTAATATATATTTTATATTTCTTATTTAATATATTTATTATTATTATTATATTTTATATTTCATTGCCTGTCTTGAAAAACCTTTTAAATTAGTTTCACAGCCACAACTTATTTCTGTGACATTTCCCTGATCCCTAATCCGCATTTAATTGCATTAATTTTTTTCTGTGTATCTACTAACTAGTATAAGTTAGTAGTAGTATTAGCACTACCTTTAACTACTTACAATTGAGTCTCTTATCGGCGCCACGCGCCGTAGTCCGTTGCATTCCGTATTCCATGTTCCAGAGACCACCTTCTGGGCTCCTAATCTCGCCCGGCTTTATCGTTCGGCTATCGAATATTTTTTGCTATAGTGGGCTTTATGGCTTTAAACGCTGGCCGGATCGCCTTCCCAGTGAATAAAAAAAAAAAAAGTATATAAATAAATAAAAATACACATGTCTACGAAACCTAAAAAGCGAAAAGCCTCGGCTAATGATATCAAAGGCATCAGGAGACAGGCGGCAGACAGAGGCGGCGGGCGACGACCGCAACGCATGCGCAGTTCACGTGAACACACTAAATCAGTCAAGTGGCGAGCGTTGACAGTTTGGCGATTTTTTGGCTTTTAAATATATTATATTTTAAATATAAATTGTACTCAATAATTACATAATTTTAAATAATATAAATATTTTTTTTATAATTTAAAAGTAAAGTTTTCAAGAGAATGTTAGGTTAAAATGTGCTTGAGGTTTTATATTATATGAAGTTATGGTTTTTTATAAATAAATTTTATAAATATTACTTAAATTAAAAAATTATATTAAATGCACACACTTAAAACTTAAATTTGCTGACTTGTAATTAATAAATTTTTTAAATTTATGTAACATTTATTTTAATATTTTTATTAATTAAAACAAGTTAAGAAAATAGATTTCTTCTCAAAGTCGAAGTATTTATAAATTTCTACATTTACATTCATTATAAATATTTTCCAAGAAATACATTTATTTATTTATTTAATTATTTCGGCAACAGAAGGATTCCTTTTATTCTTGTTTTGTGAGGAATTTTCTTAAAATTATAAATATTCCTTAATTTTATTTATTTTTAGAAAATTTTATCAACCCTCAAAATACATTCAAAATAACATTCTGGATATTTTATTGTTGCTTAAAATTTTAATTTAAATTTCATAAATTATTCAAATTATTTTTAATATTTCTAATTAATTTTTAAGTTTATTATATTAACCAAAAATAAAAATTGTTCTTCTCCCTCGTTTAGCTTCTCAAAAAAATTTTGGCCAGCACTGAATTGGTCTCAAGATGCCGCCGACGATTAATAGAAAATTATTTCACGTTTTTCAGCTTGTTTTATTTTATTGTACAAATGTACGCTCGCCGGTTTATCGGTTTGTCTGAGACGCTATATATACATACATATATGTACACACAATATGTGTGTTAATTGTGCATTTAAAATTGAAATAAAATTTAGCTTGTCGCTATTTATTTGATACGTTAAATTGATGTTTCTTTTGGGCCGTCTGCCCGACCAGACACCAGACGTATTTATTTTTATTTGCATTTACAATTTGGATTAGCTGGCGAAACAGTTACACCCAAAGAGAAATTAATGCTTTTATAACAGGCTATTATTATCTATAATTATATCTTTTGACTTGACTATATTTATACTTTTTTATTATTTAGTAGGAATAGTAAATAGGCTTTGAGTATTTAAAATAAAATGGGGAAAATAACTTGGTGGTTTATAAAGATTTTAGGAAGAACCCATCTGTGGTTTATATATCCTTGTGGTTATTGTTATTTATACCTCACTATTAGGAGTGTTCATTTTTATCTATTTATGAATTAATTGTCAGATTAAAACATCTTGGGCTTTACATATTCAGAATCGAAATAAATCTTGATAAACCAGAACCTATTTTTCACCTCTCTGTTATATCCTTGTCTAAGCAAATTTGTTCTCTTCTCTTTTATAGTTTATCCAAACGAAAAAGACTAACAGATTAAATGCTTCTTCCCTTTCCTTACTGTTAAAGTTCCTGTTAACAATCACACCAAAACAGATAATTACCGGTTAAACTTGTAGGAAAAGTAAATTGGTTATCTGTTATCAATAATTTATCCGAACGATAAAGTCTAACAGAGTTCTTTTAAATACTTAAATCCTTAAAATGAATATATTAACTTAATAAAATTCAATTTAGGGAAATATAAATAAATATATAACCTTGAAATATATCTTATGTAACTACTAGTTTTATTTTTAAAACGGAAAAACTGCTTCTAGAAGCTGTAAATTCCTCTTAATTTACGTTTTATCGTCTAGACAAAAATCCATAAATCCAAACAGTTAACCCTTTTTGTGCAAAACTTGTTTGCAATTAACTTTTTCACACCTTACACGCTCGCTAGCAGT
Organism: Drosophila punjabiensis; assembly: GCA_008042585.1. Taxonomy (NCBI): domain Eukaryota; kingdom Metazoa; phylum Arthropoda; class Insecta; order Diptera; family Drosophilidae; genus Drosophila; species Drosophila punjabiensis. Next base: position 7,931 of record VNJR01011896.1, on the reverse strand, counting down.
GCTAACATTTTTTTGTGGGTGATATATAAGGTTAAACCAAAAGATATAGAAAAAATGGTGTTACAATTGTTTAAAAATCAAAGGAGAGCTAAGAAGTTAAGTCCACACAAGGGTTTACATTTCTTGTTTACATGCAGAAATATATATTTACGCATTTACGTTAAAATTTTCATGAATTATCTAAATTGAAAGCTAAAAATAAACATTTGTTTACGATACTTTACAAGGTTAATAAGTAAGCGACTTTAGCGACTTGTTATTTAAATATCATTTATATTCTCGATTATTTGAAAAAACTGTTTAGATATATTTTTCAAGGGTTGAGAGCTACAAAAGTACATTGCTCCAGTTATAGTTATCTGTCTGGCAGCTTCTAATTTTTCACTCTTATTTTTTTTGTAACAACTATTTATTTTTGTTTTGTTTGCTTGACGAGGCAAGCGCGACGCCAAGTAATAATAAAAAATTGGAGAATCTTGAAAAGGTAATTAGCACATGGTCGTGTTTGTTTTATGCGCCATAAAAATAATCAAAAAATCGAGTCACACATCCGAACATCTTCCCAGTTGTCCGAGTGCGAAGTGATCGGATCGGAGCCGTAGCTCTGGGAGCCTATAAAAGCGGATCAATCGTGGCTGGATTTGCGCAGTCGCTTTAAAGAAGTGCCCACTGTATCATCCACTCCCACTCCAAAGTAATAAAAGGACAAATCCCCACTTCCCCCCTCCAAGACAAGTGTGTTTCAGTTCAAAGTTCGCGTGTGTTTGTGCCAAGAATCATTCGGAATCGAAATCAGATCTTAATAAAAAAAAAGGAAATAAAAACAAGCACAATAAAATGCATTCAGCGTAAGTTGTTCATCATTACATCAGCCGCATTGCCCTTGTCCTTGTCAAAAAAAAAAAGATTTATATATACTTATTTGTATATAAGGAACAAAAAAAAAAACCTTACAAATTTCACGATAAGCTGAGACTTTAATCATTTACACGCATTTGCTCCGGACATCTAAAGTGAATTAAAAATAAACAAAACAATTTGGCAACTCAACCTGCAACTGTTATTTTCTACACTGATAAAACGGGTTTATGGTTGATTCAAGGATTAATATTTATTATAAATAAAAAGGATATTTTCAAAAATATTAAAAAGCAAGAAAACTACGAAGTTCTTACAAATTTTTATTGTTTTTTTTTCTTTTTTGTTTTGTTTTAAGAACAATGTTTGAATTTCATTGAAAATTCGAATGTGTGCAAGGAATAAGAAGAAAAGTTGAAGTTTTTATTAGAATAAAATATATATCCAGTTTAAGAATATTCATTAAATATTTATTCATTAAAATTTTAGTATTCTTTAATTTAAAATAATTATTAGAAATAGAATATCTAACTTTTGCCATTAAAAACAAAACTCTTATAACAATATTCCTTAATTTTTAATGCCTTACTAGGCTCCTTTATTTGTTTTAATATTCTTAAAACTACAAAGAACCATAAAAAAACACAACTTTTTAATTGAAATAATTTAAAAAAAATTAGTTTCATTTAATATATTAACTATGAGTTGTGCTTAGTTTCAAATATTAATTATAATAGTTCTGTTGTTTAATAAGGAAGTAAAATAATTTTTAATCAATTTGCTAGGTTTATTTTTTTTGTGTGTAACCGGAAGCGTCAGCCAGGAATCCAATTGGGAGAGAGCGCTCTCCCTCTTGCCATCTCTTTCGCTCGAAAGCAACAAACTGCAAAGCGTCTAATCTGTCTGTGGGTGGCAGTTGGGGGTAGGAGGGGCCTCGATCGTGCAGCAACTGCGCCGCAGCAGAGGCACCGACGACGTCGTCGTCGTCGTCGGCAGCGGCTGCGGCGACAACAGCTGTTGCTTTTGTTTTCAATGGCGAGCTGCCGTCGCTGCACAATGGGCCAAGGGGTTACGTTTTGTGATCAAAATTGGAGTTTAGAAATTTGAGAAAAAGGATAAGCAAAAAATAAATGTAAAAAAAATAAGTAAATTTCTCGTGAGTAGACTTTAACTTGTTGAGACTGAAAGAGTATCCAAGTATTTTTTAAGCTAATTATAAATTCTTTTTAACATTATCTAACATTATTTTTATAAATTCTTATATAAACTTATCAATTTAATAATGAATAACTCTTTGTAAAAAAGGTGTATTTTACCTTCTATATTCTACACACTTTCACAAGACTAAAATATGCAATTTATATAAAATATTTGCAGACGTTGCAGTAGCATACATGGTTAAAAATTCAAAATTTATATGTAAATAAATTGTAATATTTATATATAAAGCAACATTTTGACTGTAAGGGATTATCCATCATTCTGTATTCCTTTTGAGACAGCATAACAAATATAGTTCCCAGAAATGTATGCTATCTTTTTATGTATTTATTTGTTTAGTTTAAACAAACTTTCCTTTAAGCTCTATAAAATATACAACACATAGTTCTCTGTTCCTAGATTTTCCATAATATAATGTGTTTTTAAATTTATACATTTATATCTCTTAAACTAATAAAACGCTTAAATATTTTTGTCCAACAAAATTGCCTGTCGTTCCATAGTGCAGCGCTTGCTAGTTAGCTGTAAGTGGAAGTGAATTGGTATTACTGTGCTCTACGCCACTGTAGCCTAGTGTAGTGTGTGCGATGCATAGTATAGTATAGAATAGTATAGTGTAGTGTAGTACAGTATAGTATAGTATAGGATAGTGTAGTGTATATAGTGCGACAAGAACAACAACAACAACAACAACAAGCAGCGAAATAATATTATTAGTGGCGGGCGGGCGAGAGCGTTGCTTTTGTTTTGTTTCGTTGTTTGTCATTATAAATTGAGTGGGAACAAGGGGCTCCAGCTTAGTCGTGTTCCAGTAACGCTTCCGCGCACACAAAAAAAAAAAAATAAAAATATAAATAAAATAAACCAAAGGCCAAAGGCTAAGAATCCCGACTAGCGAAAGGACTCCAGCCGCTGTCCAAGCTCCAACACTAAATCAAATTTAAACCCACAGTTGCCAAGCAATCAAACAGGTGCGGATCCTATCCAAAAATCCAAAAAACAACAAAAGTGCCAAATTTTGAATATATTGTTTATTTCTGATCCGCTTTCGATTTCGATTTCGCCCTTCCTTGCTTCCCTTTTTTTTTGTTTCTGTTGTTTGGTGCCCTTAATTGCAAGAGCAGTATGTCCGCTAGGATCCTCGAGGACTCGCCCAACGCGCGCATCAACAAGACGATCCTGGATCGCTATCTCTCGCTGCCGCTGCAGGAGAATATCGTCCAGGCCACCTACGTGTGGATCGATGGCACCGGCGAGGATCTGCGCTGCAAGGACCGCACCCTTGACTTTATCCCATCGAGCCCCAAGGGTGAGTGTACTTTGAATATATATTTAAGTCAAAAGGTTGTTTACTTTAGGGACTTTTAAAGTATTTAAAATTTTGCATTTTTAGGCAGATTTATTATTGGTTTTGAAATATCGACAGTAGGTAGTATTTTAAATTTATTTTATTAATATATTTGTTATTTTATGACAAGGAATAAATATTTATATATTACTAGAATTGACACCAAGGGTTAAGTGTATTTTCTTAACTAAACTCATACAAATAAATCGTTCAAAATAAATTTAAAATAAATTATTTCATCGCTGTAAACTATTAACTACATTTTAAAATGCCTATTTAGCTGTACTTAACTACTAAACAGAATAATCATCGTTTAAAATTATTATTCATAATTTAAAAATTCCTTAAAAGCAAATATTAAATCTTCATTTAAATCCTATTTACGCCTGACTCTAGTACTTATTGTAAAAATAATGCCTGCATTAAGTAATTTCGATTCTTATCGGAGCATAGGTCGTGTCCAGACTTGATTTATGTGAGAACTGTTCGATTTCTGCCAGTGTAATCTTATCTACACAAGTGTGGAGTGGGCCAACTTAGAACTGTCTTCGTCTCAGGCACTGGCTTGATTTATCGCCACAATTCGCCATTCCATTCCAGGAATTCTCGATCTAAGTCTCTTTATAGCCAGTTTAGCGCTATAATGGTTCTTTAATAGATCGCCCGTAAATGAAATTAAGTGAAAAAATAACTAGTGGAAAAAGAGTTGACTTCGGCAAGCTGCAGTTTATATGCTCTTATAGGAAATATAATATATAACTGTTTAACTTAAATTAAATTTAAACTTAAAAAGTAGCTCATTCTTAGTTATAAATTGTCAAGATTATATTACTTACTTTGGTCACAAATATCTCGTTTCAATCATTACAAACTTGCTATCCAAATAATAATACCCAAGGCAGTGACAGGGTAGAATAATTAGTATGCCTTTTTTATTAGAAAATAATTAGAATTTAGAACAAAAAGTAAAACTAAACAAAAATTAAATTAAATTAAAATTCAGACAAAAATTAAATAATATTTTAATGAAGAAAGTTACTTAGCAAACTTAAAGCGAAATCCGCCTAGACAAATTCTTGTCATAAAATCTAAGCTTTAGGTTTGAAAAACCTAATGAATATGTTTAGTTTTCGTAACTCCTTACTAAAAATTTATGGGCCACAAATTTAATTCTTACAAATGTTTAAATATAGACTAAAGGCAGAAAAAATCCGAAAAACTTTTTTCTCGACAGGTGCTAATTTATCAAAATTAGTGAAACACCTTCAATGATCAGAAATATACACAAGCTCACACACCTGTCCCGACACTCTTCAATTAGAAGCTTATTGTTTGAACTTCTATGCTTCTAAGGAAGCTGTATTTGTCCTCTAATTATTGTTTACAAATTTTATGTAATTAAAGTTACATATAGGGAAAATTAGTTGGAGCCTCAAAATATAATAAAAGTACTTAAAGTATTTATAGATACAAAATGTAAGTTTGAATTTGATATTTTAAGAACTAGTTTTCAATGAAAAGAACTTTATAATTTATTTTAAATGATTACAGTCTACAATTGTGAGTTAAACTGATAATTATTATTATCAAAATTCGCATATTTCCTACATTATCTTCCGCCTCGTCAATTGTCACTATTAATTTGCTTTAATTCACATTTGACGGCAATTACCACGCAATACCAATATATAGTATATATATAGCCTAGCTATAGCTCGGGCTATACTAAAGTGGATCTGTGCGATTTTATGAGCGTCTGAAAATCTAGCCCCATAAATGCCCCGAAAAAAAAGAAGAAGAATAAAACCCAAAAATGGTGGCAATGAACGGCTTCGTCTGTTGGAGCTTATTGCCCGCTGCGGTTTTTTATTGATCCCTCATGATGACCTTTGCCTTGGCACGATTCTGGCGGTGGTTCTCCATTCCATTCCATTCCATTCGATTCAATTTAGCGTCTGGGAAGTGCTTTATGGTCCGAATTTTCACGACTCTACTCGCCGTCTGATAATGCGATTTAATCGCCGGGGGTTACGGGGCGCTCCATAAAAAGCCGTACGGACTTGAAAGAGTTTCTTTAGCGGGCGTGTGGGCTCCGGTGTTAATTGATTGCGTTTTAATGTGCAATTATACCCATGGACGAGCCAGCCAGAAGAGGAAGTGATATGGGGGTACTGTAAACTATTTTTAAACCTCTTTATTTTGACTTTTCTGGGGACATACATAAAAGACGTATTTAGGATGGGTTATAAACTACAAAAATTGCAAGAAGATTTTTACTTAGAATTGGGGAACTTGAAATCAGAGTCGATAAGGAAACACTTTATCAGACTTTCTGTAAAAATTGATCTACATATATCCCAAAAACTTTAATATATAGATTCTACGAAAATTGGCAGAAAAAAGACAAGATTTTTTGTACAAAAAACATATATACATAGATAGAAACATCTTCTCTTTTTTAGTTCAATTATTGTTATAAGACAATAAAGCTTCAATTTTAATGTAAGTTATAACAGTTTTTAGTATTACAGTTTTATGCGAGAACAAAGTAGAAGGCAATTTCCTTTTTAATTCAATTTAAATTATAACAGTATAACAGATAAACTATTATTCCAGTTGAACTACTCTTATATGCGTGTACAAACGATCAATGAAGAAGATCGTAGAATGAAGAAGAAGAAGTTTTCTTTTCAATTCAATTCAAATTAAAACAGTTCCCTTATTACAGTTGACCTACTAAGCCCACTGTTATAATCAAAAGACAAGGACAGCAAGATAGATAGATCAGATAGATAGATCAGACGATGAGAAAAAACCCCCCTTTTGCAATCGCTATGTAAACATTGATCAGTCAACTTGACTAGACAGATTAATTATTCCACTTGCACTTGAAAAACGAACACAAAAGCGAAGGCAATAGCAAAAAAATGACTTAATGCGCACACAATTACTAATTTAGAGTCATGCCCTCTCCCTCTTACTCACACGCAGAAACGGGTTGCATCTCAAATGGGTTGGGGGAGGCGGAGCAGTTGTGAGCGAAAGCCACACGCGCCTCTCTAAGCTTATATTTTCCCTCTTCTTCCTTTTCTTCTTCTTCTGTTTTCGCACACACAGAGAGAGAAAAAGAGAGCAAGAGCGATGCACTCCCTCTGCTTGAGTCAGTTTAATCGCGCTGTAACCCTGCCTCCCCCCTCTCCTTTCAAGTTCAAAGGGAAATATTCAAATTGGCCATATTCTAGCGAAATGACAGTTAATCGTTGAAGCGTGCTCGACAATCGATTTTTTTTTCGGTTTCAATTGCAGCTCTGTCAAGCCTCTTTGAACCCCCCCCCCCATTCAACCGCAATCAAAAGTAATTGAAAACTTAGTAATACGGTTGCATTTTTAAGCACTTCAACCGTCAAATGCCTGTCACTTCAAGGATGATGGGGCAAGCCAGAAAGAGATGGGAATAGAGTTTGTGAATGCTTGCAAAAAGTACAGTTCGCAGGCCTTGCAAAAAGGGTCAAGTCAGAGAGAGAGAGTAAAGGTTTAGTTAGTACAGTTGCAAATCTGACAAAAAGACAGAAAGAGATTGATGAAGAGAAAGAATGTTCGAAAAGTACAGTAAAAGGTTAAAGTACAGTTTGCAAGTCCCTAGAACGAGAACAAGCAAGATTCATTAAACTATTTGCATTCTGTGTTGTTTTTAAAAATAGTATTAATGAAGGGATTTGTTTTTAAATAAACACTATGTTGAATAGAGTCAATTAAGTAATACTAATAAATATACTTATTTTTCTTTCATTACTGGTATTTTGTTTACATTACAGTAATATATACCAAGTTACCTGGATAGACAGCTTATGCAGCTTTAATTACTTATTTACACTAATATATCAATTTAACAACAGTAATAACACTTAAAATCTAAAATTCAATTGATTTTTATCTAGCATTATCAGTTACTGTTCAGAAAGAACACACAAATATAAATATATATATAAGAGATAAGAGCCTGTCTATCTTTAAGCAATAAACAACACCATATTGTTGCGTCTGGGATGCAGATGTCCTGCACTCTAGCAAATGTGTGCATACCTAACTCTGCTAGGTACCTAGAACGCTTGGTGGGTTATATGACCTCCTGCGAGTGGTCACCACATGGTACAGATAAAGACCATAAAAGGTTGCCCGCGGTCGGAGATATACCGATCCGTGGGTCTAGAGATAAGGACTTTCCATTCTCATGTTAGCTACCTAAGCTAGGATTTTAAGAAATAAATTCAGTTTGAAATATCAACTCAACAACGTCAGACGCTTGTTTCATTTACAGCCTCTCTAGACATTTTGGTCCTTCGACCGCTCTGCAATTTTCCCCCCTGTGGTAAGAAGTTCAGAGTTTTTAAACCAGCACCTTAAAAATATTAAGGCTGCTAAAAATAAATATCTCTTGTGTCCCCCCACCCGTGGTAAGGAACAGAGAATAAAAATATAAACAAAAAGATACAAGAGAATCTTT
>VNJR01011895.1:0-77693 GCA_008042585.1 Drosophila punjabiensis | reverse complement strand
TAGGCTTCGGGATCAGTGATGTGATCATACACCGACGACTTGTAGAGCAAAAATTTTAATGCACGAAGTCCACAGAAGGTGCCATTAATTGGTAAAGTGCATATCAAAGACAGGTTGGAGTTCGACAAAAGCCACTTGAACTGGTAACTATCCAAATGGCGTAATATCCTTTGGATAGATGAGTCCAAATTGGTTTAATTTGGTAAAAAAGGATCAAGACAATTGTCCGTCGACCTCCAAATACATAGTACCACCCAAACCATACGCTGAAGACAGTAAAGCACGGTGACCTTAAATTCATGAAATGGGCATGCTTTTCATACAACGATGTAGGTCCTGTACAGATGATCGATGGGATCATGGACCAATATTTTTATGTTAAAATATTAAAAACTGTCATGCAGCAATATTTTAAGGAAGATATGCCATGAATTTGGACATTTCAGCAGGACAATGATCCTAAAAATACCAGCAAGGTGGCCAGGGAGTGGTTTAGTACAGAAAACATTAGTGTAATGCCATGTCCATGCGTAGTCATCGGATTTAAATTTAATTAAAAACTTATGGGAGACATAAAGCGCTATGTATCTAAGAAGTTCCAGACTTCTAAGCCACAACTTTGGCACTTTGTGTAGGAGGAATGGGGTCAGATTCCCCTCAAGCGTTGTTAGGATCTGGTGGACTCCACGCCACGTAGGTTCGAGGCTGTAATAGCTAATTAAGGCTATTCAACAACATATTTGATCAAAGCCGAATTGTATTTCAGTGGGATTCGGTTTTTCTAAGATATTTTAAAGTTTATTACATTTTTTTGGTAAAAGCTTACCTTGACTGCTATTTCAATGAACAGCAGAATTCATGCATTTTTATTTGTTTTTATCTATATCTTCTAAAATGTTTAGGTTACCCAAAATAAATAATTGTTGTATTATTTATAGGTAAATACACTAAACATTTATGGAAAAACTTTTTATCAAAGTAGTGTTTGTAACAGTGTTTTTCAATCTTAAACGTGAAGGTCGTAAGCACTGCTATTTCAGTGAACACAGCTGTACATGAAGACCGTTTGCTCGCACACTCTGTATGGCTCATAACTGCGACTCCCGTTACACCTCATGTTTACGCCTAATTTACCTAATGATATGTTCAATAAATAAATCCAATAAATTTAAATTCTGAAAATTAGAATTCTTTGTTAAATATTTATTAATTTATTAAAAACGAATTTGAAGAAATCGAATAATTCATTCATCTGCTAATCACTTTTTTTATTCGTTTCATGATATCCTTTCTCCGCTCTTTATTTATGGGTAACATAAGTCTCTCGGCTTGCATTCTTTAAAGTCTTACTCGTGGACTGTTTTCGATGGCTCTTATTTCTTTTCACTTTGCTCCCTTCTAGCTGGTCATCCTTCCTTTATATAGCCGTACATATGTACAAACATACAGACATATGTCAATAGCATGTTGATTTTTGGCAACATACAGGCGTATTTATTTATCCTTTGGCATAACGTTTTTATTGCATTCTAAAGCAAACAAATGACAATAAAAGCTTTTACGAATTCTTCCTTCAAATAGAAAACCAAAAGATAGATAGAGAGAGAGAGCCGACATTAAAATAACACGAAGAGTGCTCTAAAAAAATAGAACAAATGTGTTCTAAAATCCAGGCGGCGAGACGAAGGCGTAGAAGATATACTGGTTTAGGGTATTGCCAAAATAATGCATTTTCTTTAATATTATGCTGCAGCATATTCATAAGAAAAACCAATTCTTTATCTACTATTACAACAAATTAGCTTGAAAAAAGTTCAAGATTTCTTTAAATTAAATAAGTAAAACTAAAAGTGAAAGTTCATTCAAAATATTGTGTGTTATTAATGAGGAAACACTGAAATTCAATAAAATTATCTATGTTTAATTGTAAAATTTTTATATTGTGTTTAAATGTGAATTTTACTTTAAAATGTTCTTCAACAAACTAAGTTTATTATGAGAACTAAATTAAATTTATAAAAGAGAGCCTTAAAATTGCTTTAAATCATTTAAATTTTATAACATTTATCTCTTAACACTCAGTAAATAATTTATTGACAAGAATGATAAAAATTTGCGTATTTTCCATTCATTATATTTAAATTCTATATCTAATATATTTTTATTTTATAGAGCATTTCCGAGTTCGTATACTTTTGGCAGGATCTCATTTAATTTGTTGGTGTTTCCTTACACTCACGTTTTTGGTGTCGTTTCCATTTTCATTCATTTCTTGGACTCTGCGCTTTCACATTGAATTGCATTTATTGACCGAAGAAATATTTTATTACTTTACGCTTGGCAAATATTAGAGTTGCCCATCGCCGATGGCGGGCTGTTTTTGGTCGCTAAAGGAGGAATTCCTTCATTCTTTCTTCTTTTATTTTGAGTAAGGATGGAGGGCTTACAGCAAATTTGTTGTCATTGACGCAGGCAGCAAAATGAAACGATGATGCTGTCCCTGTCCCTGTCCTGGCTAATATATCCGGCCTGGTTTTATCCCCCTCTCGGACACCCCCTGCCACAGCCATGGCACTTTCTCACTTTGATTTCTTGCCAACGCTCTTTTTTTATCCTTCTCGTACACTTGGAAAAATTAATTGACACAAAAAAGAGCCGAAAGTAAATTTATATACATGTATGATATCGATGTAGTACTCTTTCTTTAAGATTTTTATTTTATAGTTTAGCTTTTTATTTTGTGCGATAAAAGATTCAATTAAAAAATAGTAAATAAAGACACATTTTTTAAATTTATAAATCATTGTTTTAATCTATCGAACATACATAATTTAAATTATTCTCCAAATTAAATATCTGTTACATTATCTAAAGCAATTAAAATAATTAAATATTAATTTAATAATTATTTTAAAAAATAATAATATATAATAATAAAAAATATCATTAATTTAACATTAAATGGGATACATTTCCATATATAATAAATTGGTTTTCTTCTTGAATAAATATACATTATATGTACATCTCCACTCTTAAAAGTTTTATTTTATTCTGATCAAGGACCGACAATTCTTTCAGTGTACTCTCTTTTTTCTCTGTTTTTTTTGGGAGCCTCGACGAACTTTTGCAAATATTTTGGTTATAGCCGAGATTTGCGTGCCTTGCCAATGGTTTTGTTTGTTCTGCTATGTCCAGTCATCCTACTATTGCCCTCTGTTCCCGCGTTCCCATTTTCTACCCCCTCCCCCCCCCTACACTCTACAGGATAGGGGTTAACCCTCTTCGCTCCTCGCTGCCTGTTCCACCCATTCTCGCAGCCGAATGTGGGTAATTCGGTCATAAATATGCGAACTATTTCAACCATTGTCCGAGGAGCATTTTTTGGGTGCGCATATTTGTCGCAAATGGACTACATTACAACATTACAGTTATCTTTTGATATAGGAGAGTGTTAGTGTGTGTGGTACGTAATACCTCATAGAGGACATTACGGAGCGAAAGCCTAAATAAAGAAAGACGGCAAAATATCCCATAATATGTATGTGTGTGCATTACATTAGGGTGGACTTTGTAAGGGAAAACATAAGGAATATTTAATTACATTTTTTGGTTTTCAAATTGCTAAAATTGAATTTAAAATCAAAGCAGACTTTTTTATATTGTTACATTCATTTATTTCATTATATTTGTAATGTACGAAAAAATTAGGTTTTTTATCAAACTCTGTTTATAATAAACTCAATATTTATGTTATTAATTTAAATTAATTAAATTAAATACCTTCTCCACAACCCTGTTATATTTTAAATAAGAGACATAATAGAAGTCCCCACTGCGTATGAGTGATAACTTGCCACATATATTACTCATACGCCCAGTGATCCATATTAAAATTTGTACGCATTAAGAATTTGAAAAATATTTATGCTAGGTTGACCTTAAATTTGGCAGGTGACTCAGTTCCACCCTAATTTACACACATACATATATGTATAACTGTAGGTTTTATGTGCATAAACAAACAAAGGCCGCATAACATTAAAATGTAATACAAAAAGCCACAACAACAGCGACAGCAACATTGCATGTTTTGTGTTTTGTGCGATTAAAATTAAAACAAGCGGCGACATGTTGAACTTGAAAAATTTGTTGTGAGATGCTTATGACAACAGTAATAAAAATGAATCGTGACACCAATGCTTTTATACCCTTTTCTTTAACGTAGCGAAATTTCCTTGAAAATCGTTATATATTTTTGGGCAAGGTGGTTATTTTTGCAGATATTTATGTTTTATAGTGGTTATAAATTTTTCATTTCTCTGTTTTGAAAACTCTTAAATCGATTTTATTTTTACACTTTACAAACCTCTTTGCAAAAGGGCTTAAAACGTTTTCAAAGGGTATACAAAACAGCACGTGGACACAGAATGCAAGGAGAGGTGGGTTTTAATAGTTCTAATAGATCTGTCAATGTCATCATAACTCTTTTGGAGTTGAAAAAATCATTGTACCATTAACACTCCGTTCCAATTAAAATCGTTTCGTTTCTAACTTTCTTTCCATTGGCATTTTCTGTTTTACCTTTCTTCTTTGCAGGTGGCTCTTCCCTCTCTTCTGGAAAACGTGAGCATTAGTTGCAGGGTATGCGAGGAAGTGTTGGTTTTCAGGACGGTTTGGTCAAGGCATAAAAAACATATACGAATTAATGAGATTATTTATGCAAGGAAAAATAAATCAAAAAAATATTTAATTACATAATTAGTGACTATATTTCAATTATGCCAATAATAGGAATATTCGAATGACAAATGCGATATTTTTCGATACTCGAAAATTCGATCAATCATGTTTTCGATCCCTTTTTGCTTATTTTTTGATAGCTCCAATATATTAACATTAAATTAAATTTTTTTATATACATAATTTTTAATGTAGCAAAGCTTACTTTTTTTTTTTATATGATAATCACTGAGATCATGTTTACGATACCTTTTTACTTATTTTTTGATAGCACCAATATTTTAACGTTAAATTATATTTTTTTACAAATAAATTTTTAAATATAGCAAAGTTTACGATTTTTTTTTCATATAATTACTGAGATATTTTTTTCGATGTAAAATATCGTATTACTCTCGATATACTTTCCTAGCTCGTAAAACTCCAAAATTAATTCCCACATTGACACCTAGCCTAAAACTACTGATGCTTAAAAATTAAACGGTATCTGAAGGCGATGCATTTTGACGCTTATAAAACAAACACACAGCCACACAAGCTGGCGAACGCGGTCGGTCACACATGCGAGCGCGACAAAAAATCAAAACAACAAAATCCACGCTGGAAACAGCTGCTTTGGCTTGGCATTGAAATCGGCGAGAGCGGAAGCGGGAGCGGGAGCGGGCGAGAGAGAGGCATGGGGCGAGAGCGAGCGAGCGAGCGAGAGGCGCCATTGCGGATGATGCGAGGCGGCTTGCACGAAGGCCAAAAAGCCGAAGATGCCCGAGCCCCGAAGCGAACGGTTGATGCCGAACCGGTTTTTGGCGCTACATTGGCGCCTCAGTGCAAAACGAAGCGCTGATGATTTCAGTTGTCAGTTGTCTAGACACGGTGTAATTCCAATATTCCCGCATTTCCAACGCAGCGTTTAGCGATTTTGACGCAAAATTCAAAGTACGTAAGCCGAGACCGCGTTTCGAAAAACACAAATAAGAAAGACTATATACTGCATCTGAAATAATTAAAAAGAGAATCTATAAAAAAGAATACTAAACGTACAATTAAAGTGCTAATGATTTGGGATTTTTTCTCACAAACATATATTCCTAATTGTGTTGTATTATTTATCATTTTTTGTTCGTGTGCTATTCAGTCATCTTTCCAGCGAAAAAGTGTTAAACAAAACAAAATATAAAAAAAAAAAAACCAAAGTGAAGTCAACGTGAGACCGCCTACCGTTGTTACTTATTATTGTTGTTGTGCTCAATTAAAAATTATTTGGTATATAACAATTTTTTTAAGTGTGCGAGTGAGTGTGTGTGTGATCGTGATCGTCATCTCAGCTTTTTTTCTCCTTATTTTTTTTTTGTTCGCTCTCGCTAATTAGCAATTCAAATGGCAATTGTTGTTGCCGATTAAATTGATTGATTTCGATTGCAAAGAATTTAAATGTTCAAAACAAATGCATAAGCGAATTCAGGAAATGTTCTCAATTCAGAAAAGTAGTTCGGGAGATCTTGATCGAGATTAAGGGAATGTCGTTGAACTTGGAAAGTAGAGTTTGAGGATTTGGGAGCTTTTTTGAGAAATATTCTGTAAACTTTTAGGAAGTATATAGAAAGGTGCTAGAAAAATACCATGAAACAATTTTCAAAATTATGTTAAAATTAATTTTTTTTTAAAACTATCAAGTTTATATTGCATAATTTAAGACACATTTTTTTTTTAAAGGATTTCAAAACTTGTTTTCAGCCCGTCATTAGTTGTATAATTTTTTAAAGGTGTATACTTAATTTTCCTAATTGCTTTTACTTCCATAAAGTGAAGAACTTAAACAAGATAATAATTATAGGTGTGAAAAATACCTCAATAATAAATTAAATAATAATTTACAAAGCTGAAGTTTGCTAAGATAGGAAATTAATTCGAGGCACAATATTTATTTTATAATTAATGTTTCTGTGAAATATTATAATGTTAGTTACCAATTGGTTTTATTTAAAAATTTGGAATGTGTTTGTTATATGTTTATGAAAGAAAAATAAATTTGCAAAATAATACAAATTTTAAAAATGAATTAATAAGTAATCCTTCTAGATAAATTTATTTGTTGTTCTGTTAAATTTAAATATAATCATTTTTTTATATACTTAAGCTTATTCTGTTCTCAATGCTTATACAATTTTTTGAAGATTACTTTAAAATTGTTCGAATTTATTTGATATAAAATATTGCGGCATTTAAAATAATTCTTTAAGTCTGAAATTTAGAGGAATTATAGTAACTTTCGTTTAATTTTTCCAATAAAATGCGATAACTAAAATAAAAATACTTTCAAAATTTTTAAAGTGTATTTCTCAGTTAAAAGTTGAAACCAGAAACATAATTCCTAGGAGCGCTTTACTTCGCCTGGCAATTTCTCAGATTTTCTCCTCGGCTATATACATTTTGGATCTTTATTTATATATATTTTAAAGAACGACTTGTGTTACGCCAACGAATATATTTACTTGGCTAATAATGCCTTTTCTAACGCCTGTGAAAGTGAGAGGGGATTCCCCCGGCCAAACATTCTGCAGGCACTGCATATCGCGCCGTCTTGGTCGGCGAACTATAAACATTAAATAACAATAATAACAACAACGAGTCGGGCAGAAAGTTGAAGCAGTTTGTCTAAGTGGCTTGGGGCTTTTGTCAAAGCATGGAAAATATAATACAATAGAACGTATATAGAAGCCACAGCAACAACAGTAACAACAGCAACAACAACAACAATAATAATAATAACAACGAGAGTACGTCGCTGTTGTTAGCTCCAAAACACGCAACAGTCCGTCAGAATAAAGTCAGGCAGGCAGGCAGGCATCGTTAGAGAGAGCCTTCCCCTCCCTTCTGCATCCCCCCCCCAATCTAGCATATATCCCATATTTCCATATATAGTCGTATATATGTATGTATACCCCCCGCCCTGTTAAACATCGCGTGTTCCGGGGGTCCCAGCATGAAGGACCCTCTCCAAAAGGGGGGAGATGCCAAGGGTCCGACTTCAAACAGCCAAGGCTCCAAAGCCCAAACTCCACTTTTCAACGGAAAAAGGCACTGAGAAAAATTTGTTTGCATGTAGATCAGTTTTTGTTATATAGAAAGTACTGCTTAATATATATTTAATTGCCTTTGAAAGAAAGAGTTCTGATAGACTTTTAAAAATAAAAGAATTTAGAAAGCAAAGCTAGCTTAAAAATACAATTATTTGTAGGGTCAACTCAATTTTAAATTAAATATTTTGTTAAATTTAGAAAGAACATGTTTATCTATTTCTTTTAGAGAATATATTGGCTTAAAGAACACTTATATATAATAATAAAAACATAAATACAAAAAGGAATATTTTTAGCAAGGCATTTATGAGCGCGACTTCAATAAACTAAAATTAGAAAAGAAATGTTTACATATTTTTTGAAGCTTTATTTTACCTTCAAGAAAATATCTATTTAATAAACAAAACTAAAATACAACAAGGAATATTTTTAGCAAGGCATTAAAGATCTTAAAAAGCGCAACTTCACCGTCTGACTTTACTCTCAGTGTATGCTCAAACACTTATACTTATAAGCCTACACCACATATGGAGAGTACAATTTTTTCTATAATAAAATTTTCTATATTTTTTTCCCTTCATACTTTTTATATATTTTGTTTTTGTGTTTTGTGTTTTTATTCTTTATTTTTTGCTACCGCCGCCACCGCTGTGCAACGTTCCCGTTCTCCAAATCCGTGCCCGTACTTGCAACTGAAGAGTAGGTCAGGTCAGTATGTGATACTATTTAGTCGTACTTTACACATAAGGGGGGTTTCGGGGGGTTCTTTGGGTTTCGGGGGGGACTGCGACTCTGCCCCCCGTGCCGTGTGTGCGGCAGGCTTATTAATTTACTGCGACTTTTGTTGCGTTGCTGCATTTCAACGGGAACGGGAGCTTGTTGCCGACAAATCAATCAAGAAAACTTGTTGGGGGAAACTTGAGAAAACTCGAGGAAACTCGAGAAAAATGAAGAAGTCTGATGGAAATCCGGGTGGGTAATGCAACATGATTTTGACTCAAGTCGGTTCCGTTTAAAAATAATGAATCTATTTGAGGGATTTAATGGGAAAACTATTGCAATAGATTTGGTTAATTAAAGTCTTTAAGTTGATTGGAAATATGTGATATTAAATAAGTCATATTTAGCTAGTTTACAGAAATTATATATTAATATATACTCTGTTTCACTAATAATCTAAGATTAGTGAAACAGAGTATATATTAATTTATTTATGTAAATCACAGTTGTCATAGATTTTTAAACTATTAAAAAAACTTCAATATAGATATATTTAAAACCAAAATGACATTTTTATTATAATAAATATAAAACTTTCGCTTATCTAAAAAGAAGGCCTTTTCTTTCTAAGCTATTAATAAGATCTTTAATATAGATTGAAGATATTTTTAATAGTGTAGAATTAAAAATTTATAATTAAAACTGAAATTATTATTATAATAATTATAAAACTTCCTCTTATCTAAAAAAAGGTCTTTTTTAATGTTTTAATGTTTTAATTTTTTAAAGTTGTTTTTAAGATATTTAAACTTTCAGTAGGTTTTAACACTTATTTAAGTTTCAAGCATAAAAATGCATTTATCATTTAAACCTTGTTTTGGGAATTAAGAGAATTCAGTGCAGTTGAAATAATATCATATAAAATACATAAACTTTTATAAATAGAATTAATAACTTTTATTTTTAGAAAAATATCATATCAGTTAATTATGGAAAAACTATTGATAAATCCAATAAATTCAGTTATTCCTATAACTAAAACAGCCGCACAATTAACCCGTTTTAACTATAGAACAATTAACAATTTATCCTCCAAGTATGAACTAATTCAATTAGACTTCTCTCCCAACTATCGAGCTAAATCAATGAAATAATGATTCCATAGCCGAAAATTATATCGCTATTATGCAAAACGAGCGGCAAACTTTTGCCAACCAGCCAGCCGGGCGAAAACTTTCGCAACAAATAATAATTTCTATGAAGCTAAGTTATATTCGATTATATATTTTCCTAGCCTTAACCCCACACGCATATTATTTGCAACTTTTTTGTTGTTGTTTCTGTGTTTTTTGTTGTTTTTTCTTGTGCTCTGCGAGTGGGCGTCGGGGAACGAGAAAGTTTTGGCTGACTCAAGCAATTAGCCGCGATTGAAAGTTGTGTCTACTTGGAGGAGTCGGAAGGTACTATAAAAGGTATATCCATTTGTGGCTAAAATCTCAGATCAGGCCTGTAAACGTATTTTAATAATGCAAACATTGGGGGAAAACCACAAGGAAAAGTTTAGAAGAGGCAAGAAAAATGCAAAGAAGAACAAGAAGGAGATGGCCCAAGAAAAATCGGCAAAAGTGAAACAAAACAAAAAAATACAAAAAAATTGCAAATAGAGAGACAGAGGGAAAGGCGAAAAACAAAAGCTCGAAGCGCACTTTTGGTTGCTGCGACTGTCAAGCCAAATGCACAGAGACAAAGGCTAAAAAGTGGGGAAAAGGGGTTGGAAAACGGGTGAAATGGGGTCTGAGAATACAGAGGGGAGGGTCAGGGTGGGGGGTTAGGGGAGGCTTAGAGCCACCAGCTGAGGTGGAAATGTTGCCAGCCATGTTGCACGTTTTGGCCGAAAAAAAAATGGATTCGAAGACTTTTGAGAGTCGACCAAAGGATATCTAAATTTAATATTTTTATATATTTTATTTTATTTTTAAAAATATATACATAAATATTATTATTATTAATAGTTAAATTAAGGTTTATAATAATACAATAATAATAATATAACATAACAACCATTAATAATAATAATTCTAAATTAGGCTTGTGATCTAGAGTGCTCTTGATCACTAGGCTTTATAAAACCCCTTAAAAAAGGTGTCTAAAAATATGCTATGATATTTTTGTACAATGCAAAATTTTGTAGCATAATTTTGGACAGCTTTTTAAGGGTTTTAAGACCCCGTTCCGATTTCATTAGCGCCTTAAAAATATCTTTTAAACCTTCATAACACCTTTTCTTATTTTTATTAAATATATATCAAAGATATATTTTAATATATATTTTTAGTAGAACTAAAGATGAGGAAAAAGTAAATATTTTTTTTAACTTAAAGTAAAGTTAGATCTCCAACCGATATACATTGAGTTCCATATTATCTGACCTCCTTTGGCTGCCCACTGTGGCAGTGGCAGTGGCTGTCGGTGTCCTGCGGTCTCTCTGCGTCCAAAAGCAATGTTGGTAACAATGCGCTGCAATATTTTCAAGGTCTCCGAACTGCGGCAGGAGTAAATCATAGGCACAAAGACAAAGGCAGGCTGCGGAGCCAAGGAGCCAAAGATAGGGAAGGGGCTAAGGACAAATCTTGTGGTCGGTCTGCTGAACCCTGCCTCAAGGCAGAGTCTCCTTCTCCTCCAAAAAAAAAAAATAGAAAAGGAAACTCTACTCAGACAAAACGAGGATAACGAAACGAAACTAAATCAAAGCAAAAGTCTGGCAAATTAAATAATCAAAAACAATTGCTAGAGACGAGGGCGCAAATTGGATTACGTGTAGATTGGCTAAGAAGCCGCAAAACACAGAGAGAGACGCAGCTGAATATAACTATATGTACTTTATATATATATATATATATCTCCTCTCAGTACATGTATATATACATTTATGGAGCGGAAAGCTGACCCTAAAGGTTATCTTTGCAGCGCAGTCTTTACGATTTCAGCTCATCTTTTGGCTTATTTCTATACGGACACATTATCTCCTCCAACACTTTTTTTTTATTTCTATTTCTATTTTTCTGAGAATGAAATATATAGAAATATAGAGATAAAGAGGGAGAGAGAGAGACGAAGGGCGATTCAATCAATGATGTATAATTATAAAAAGCTTTTGGCGTCTACAACGCAAAATATGAAAAATTATATAAGTATGGGAATTATATGGGAATTTTTCACTTGTTCGATTGTATGTAAATATATGCATACTATATGCTTAATAAATAGGCATTATCATGAATGGATTACACCAATCCGAGCCTTAGGCAAGCTTTTATTTTGAGCTGAAACTTTGTAGAGGATTATTTTGAGTTTTTTAAGCTCTCAAGGTTATTAAATTTGAATTTAATTTTAATTTTTTTCTATCTGTATATATATATATATATATATATATATGTTTTATTAAGGTATTATTTATTCATTAAGGTATCTTTATATTTTTGCATTTTTTATTATTGAATTTAACATGTCAAAAATGTTACTTAAAAGTATAAATATATTATTATATTATATATTATTAGCTCTCAAGGTCATTACATTTAGATTTAATTTTTATTTTTGCCTAGATAATATATATAGGAAAGTATTATTTATTTATTAAGGTATCTCTTTATCTTTATGCATTTTCATTATTTAATTTTATTTATAATACTTTAACATGTCAAGCTTCTTAGTTAAAAATTATGAATACATTTTCTTCTATTAAAGTAAAATTTTTATTTCAAAAGATCAACCTTCAGAAAATGTTTTGTAATATTAAACACTAAGAAAAATAACTAAAAAATTAACTAGTTAAAAGTTATTAATATATTTCCTCTATTAAAGTACAATTTTTTATTTCAAAAGATAAACCTTCAGAAAAAGTTTTGTAATTTTAAACACTAAAAAAAATAACTAAAAAGGATAAATAATTCAAAGATAAGAACCAAGTCTTAATTTTCTCATGAATTTCACCTAAAAAAATTTAAAAATAACAAAATCTTATTTTTTAATTGTTTTCTGAGTCGTTCCTGTCCTATAAAAGTTTCCTAAATTCATTTAAAACATCAAATTAAGAGTGTCATTACAATAATATTCATTGACAATAAATTATAAAAATGTTAAGACCATTTAGATATACTTTGTACTTAAATAGCTAAAACTTTATTTTAAACATTTTTCATTTGTCATTTACTGACAGTACAATATTTGTTTATCATAAGCTACTTATTTGCCTTCAATTTTCCCCAAGAGATTATTTTTAAATATTTAATAAACGAGCCCCACAGACGTTGAAACGAAACGAAATAAATCAAACACAGAAAAAGTTGTTGTTTGAGTGATTTGATTCTTGACTTTTCATTTGCCAGCTGACTTGATTTTGTGGTTAGGGGAAAATTTGAAACAGAAAACGTAAATAAAAATGGAAAATAAACGAAACAGAGAGAAAGAGAGAGGGAGAGGGAGGGTGGGGTAAAAGTTTTCAATTTTTGAGTGGCCTCATCTCCTAATCGCCCCACAATCTGTGTCGTCGTCAATGGCTGTTCACAATCTGTGAAATTGACGGTTGCAAAAGAGCGAAAAAGAGGCAGAGAGGGAGAGTTCTGTCAAATTAAAATCAAGGCAAGTTTCGGCACCGGAAGTGGCAGACACTTACCGGAAACAGTCATAGCAATGAGAGAAGTAACTGGATCTGAATCAGAATCGGTATCTGAATCACCAGAAATGAAATAGAGGCGACTTTCCTCCTGGTCCTCCTGCTCGGAGGCCCTCACCCGAAAAGTTAACCTTGAAATGTTCTGCCAACTTTATAAACGGATGTGACAATTGAATTGTCAGCGTTGCAGCAAGGGAACCACGATTTCAGATTTCGTTTTCGTTCTCGGTTCTGGGATTTCGGTTTCAACTTTGACTGCAGCTCGCCGCCAAGCAGGAGCAGCAGCAGCAGCGAAATTTGTCATGTCATCTGGTCGGATCTAAGCCGGATTGGATTGCAATGGCAGCTTGAAGGGCGTGTGTCTCTTAGGCACTGCAAGAAAAAAATCTAAATAAATTTATATTAGTTTTTATATCAATTTAAATATGTATTTTTTGGAGCCTTAAACTTCAAAGAGAGTTCCTAGAATGAATAAAATCATAAAGAAACCAATGCTTTTAAGAATGATTTCTATAATTAGTTTATGAATTATTTTTATTGTCTCAAATACAAAGTAAATATGTTATATAAATATATTTTATATGCAATTTAAGCTCTCAATTATATTACAAATTTAGCTAATTAAACATTATAACAATTAAATATTAAGAAGGCAAAGCTTTTAAAAATGATTTGAATAATTCTTTAGGCCGTTTTTTGATCATAATTTTAATAACTAGAATACAACGTTAATATTATTTATGAATATATTTACTATAAAATTTTAGCTCTCAATTATATTATAAAATTAGCTAAGTAAATTTTCGCTGAGTGTACTTAACCCCCTAGTACCCTCTAGCATTTGCCTTTTTCAATTTGATTCGTTTACAGATATAGCAAATATCCAAGCCAGAGTCAGAGCCAGAGTCAGAGCCAGTAAATTGTAAATAGTAGCAGCCACAGTTACAGTTACACTTACAGTTCACTCGGACTACTCACTATGCTGTAGACTGTCGATAGTTTTCGCATTAGAAATGACTCCGGCTTCAAGGGGTCCCTCTCGAGGGGTCAAAGTGCACGGTGTCTGTGTGTAAGCGCCCAGATAACAGCAGATATTGTGTGTTTGTTGATTTGTTTGCCTTCTCGTTTTGTTGTTTGTCGCAAGCAGAGTGAGACAAATACGATTTTTGTCCAATATTTACGTATAGAAGTGAAGTGCTGCCACAGAAAATGGAAAAGAAAATTCAAGTAATTAAGAGAGTTTCATATAATTTAGATTAAAGGTTTCCGATTAGGTTTTTCGATTATTTTTGTTGGGGTTTTATTTTAGGTCTTGACTTACTTACGGAGCTAAATAGATATTTTATTTTGTTATTGATATATTTTTATGCAAATTATATTTGCTATATTTTTTAAAATCTAGACTCTATCATAGGTGTTTATAAATTAACATCCTTAATATTATTTTGAAATAATTACTAATTAGTAATTGTTATAATTATTGATTATGATAAGTGGCATAAAATATGCCTTTGTGCTTTGAAAACATTTTAGAATGCGTCTAAAAGTATGCTATACAGTTTTGGGCACCAAGTTCTTTGTAAATAAATTTTTGTACGACATAAAACGTCATTTTAGACTTATTTTGTAGGCGTTTTTAATCTCTTAATAATTGTAGAATATTCAACGGCATTCTTATTATCTTATATTCTTTAAAGAAACCAAATAAGAGCCAAAAAACAAATGCAAAATGTTGCAGCATACTTTTGGACATATTTGTTAAGTGTTTTAAAACTCCAAATGATTGTAAAAACTATAACTGCCTTCTTATTATATTTTATTCTTTAAAGAAACCAAATGGGGGAATTTTTTTAGGAAACTCAAAAAAATAATCTAAAACACAAGCACATGCTACAAAATGGTTTCCATCACATTAATGATTTCCCCCAAGCATTTGTGGGATCATAAGGAAAGCGTGACGTGTTGACTTTTCGCATTTTCAACTCTTTTATGCATGTAGATTCCTTGCACCACACTCCAGAATCCTTTGGGGTAATCCTGCGAAAATATCTCTGACATATATATTTATGAAGCTTTTAGGGAAATGGCCTAAAGACATGTGTGTAGAATATAATAAAAATAAAACAGCAAGGCAGGAAAGTAAACAAAACTATTAAACAAATATTTGGATTTTAGATTTACTGAAATAAATTTTTGATTTCTTATTTTCCCCTAATAACTCCCTTTAATTATATGCACTTTCAAGTCTTGCTGGCTCTATAATTTATTGCTAGACTTTTTGATTAAACCTTAAAAGCAAGGCTTATAAATACAGTCTGCAGTTCAATGATCTGTGGGACTTCCCCCATCTGTTCATGCATTTCCATAAGTAGAGTAATAAATATTTTATTACAAGCACACCGCGCGTGTAGTGGAAATCTGAGAGCTTATGCGAATTTCTCACGAATGGCTGCAAATATTTTTTTTTTTTTGATTTTGATTTTTAGCATGAAAATTTGTTATTGCAATCGTTGAGCTGAACCGCAGCAATTTCTCAACGCTCCCCCCCGCCCCCCGCCATCGTTGTCTCGTCGTGTGTCGCGGTTTTTGCGGCGCCCTTGAGACAGGCGCATTTCCACCTACCACCCACCACCCACCTCATGCAGACAAGAAGGAAAATGTTTTTCCTCCATCCAACCCCACCGATGGGCAAATTAAAAGAACATAAAACGCTGCAACAGGAAAATGGCAGGGGTGCTGGGTGTATATATACATATATATATTCCTGTCTAGCATGTAGGATATTGCGGTAATGTTTTCCATAAATATTAAGTCATTTTCTCGCTTTGCATTCAGCAGGGCATAAATCAAATCAAATCAAGACGAGTCAACACGAGACGCCAGCAGAAGGATGTGTGAACTGTGAAAGGGAAAAAGCCAAAGGGACCTCGGTGTAGAGGATAACACAGGGTATTGGGAGCAGGATTGGGAGTAGGATTGGGAGTGGGAGTGGGGCACGGACATGGGCTCGAGAGTGATTGGGCCACATGATGTATGCGTAATAAAACACCCCCAAAGTCACACACAGTCATCGTCGTCCTCGTCCTCGTCCTCGTCGGGACTCGGCAAATAAAGAAATAAAAACTCAGCTCGAAATCGTTTCCACTCTTTAATTGCAAATTAATTGCTAACCTTGTAAGGCAATTATTTTGTTAAAAAAGGAATTGCAGAGCTTTTAGTGATTATAGGAAAAATATATCTTATATGGGATTATTATTATGAATATCCTTAAAACTTTAGTTATATTTTTCTCTTGCTATTTAGTTATTTTTCTTCTTTCAAAAACATAAATTTTCAAATCGATATTTTACAATTAAAATACAAATTATACAATGCTGTTTTAATTGAAATGAGTCTATTAAGAACTTATTTATTAGTTCTTATTTATATAGTATTTTTTTATATAATTAAACTTGCTTCATGTTAATATTCTTAAATTCAAAACTGATGCAATGATTTGTACATTTTAAAGAGATAATTTATAACTTATTTATTTGTTCCCAATTATATTATATATTTTGGAACTTATTTATTTATTTTTTATACTATATATTTGCTGTTTCTAGTTAATATTTTTAAATTTAAATTTTATATTTTAATGACTCAATTTAGAACTTGTTTACTTTTATTTGTTCTTAATAATATTATATTTTTTATTGCAATTAAACTTGCTGTCTCAAGTTAATATTTTTAAATTTAAAGTGTATAGAATTTTGTTTAAATTCTAATGAGTTAATTTCTAACTTATTTATTTTTTCTTAACTAAATTATTTTTTTTTCATAATTTAGCTTGCTGTTTTAAGTTAATATTTTTAAATGCAATATTTCTACAATGCTGTTTAAATGTTTAATGAGTCAATCTAGTAATTACTTATTGGTTCTTAATCATTTTATATTTTTTAAATAATTAAACTAGATTTTCTTAATATAGTCCCCTTTATAACCATTTACATTTTTTTTTTTTTATTTTTTACAATTCATTACAATAATTCTACCTAAAAAATAGTCCCTATTCACAAGTCAAATAAATTATGAAATTTTTTATTTGTTGTCTCATTTCCACCTCTTAATTGAATTCTCCCATTTTCCTTCCATTTTCATTTTCCCTTTTCAGGCTGCTTTTGCCATTAAGCTAATACCATTTTCCAGATATAATTTATGATTTAATTATAAATACAAGAAAAGGTAAAGAACAGCTGCCTGTTTCTCTCTCTCTTCCACTTTTGATTTTGATTCATGAACATTTTTGAGACAAACTTTACTTTACCCAACTCAAAAAAATATATATATATGTATATATTTTTAGATGGGTTGCGGAAATTTATTCGACATTTTTCCCCATATTCCTCTCAAGTCCTGTCTCTTCTCTCACCCCTTTGAAGTTGAAAAGTTGCGGCCAGGGTTGAGGTTTTTATTGTGCCAAAGTTTTTTGAGTTTTTGAGTGGCCCAATCGTCTGAGTTGCGTCTCCATTGTTAATCGCCATCATAAATAAATCAATGGGAAATAATGCTTAAAGTGTACATACAAACATACATACGTACAAAGATATATATAGGTATTTTTTATTCACAATTTGTTCGATCAACGCTGACTGAAATATGAATTACTTTTTATATGCGTTCAAATGCACTGGCAAAAGGAATCGAAATTTTATTCAATTATTATTATTGAGCTCTTTTTTTTGGGACAAACAAATTAAAGAAATTGAATTGAAAATTGAGGAGAATGCAGAATAAATTCAGGAAATATTTAAACATAGAGAAAATAAAGGGGAATTTATATTTAAAGACGAATTATTTGACTAGAATTAGAACTTACTTTTTATAATTTAAATGAAATAGAATTGATTTTTAGGCATTTCTAAGATTTATTTATATATATATTTAATTTATTTTGTTCTATTTTATATAATTTTATTTTATTTGATTAAAAAAATAACTAATTACATTTTTATTGAAAATAAATTCTTGTTAGCTCTTTATCCTTATTATTATTATTTTTGAAGTGGAATTATCTAACTTAAACTTACACAAATATTTTGTATTTGAATTGAAATACATTTCTAAGATTTAATTTAAATTATATTTAATTTATTTTATTCTATTCTATATATATTCTTTATTTTACTTGATTTACAAATAACTAACTTAAGCTCTTTAATCTTATTATTATTATTTTTAAAGCCGAATTATCTGACTAGAAGTTTAACTTACTCAAGTATTTTTTATTTGATTTGAAATATATTTACTTATTGGACAATCTTTAGATTTATTTTAATATATTTTAATCTCTGTTATTTTCTTTTTATTTTACTTTATATTTACTTTTTTGGCATTCCTAGAAGTAATTATAGATTTCATTTAATTTTTTCTATTCTGTTCCATATTTTCTTTATTTAACTTTATCTATTAATTACGAAATACTTCTTTATTAAACATAAATTCCTGTTAGCGCTTTATCTTTATTTATAAACTTGTTTATAAACACAAATAAAAATTCGAATACTCCTTCCATATATTTTTCTAAAACTCTTGAAACCTTAAAAAACAACCTTTAAAACAACACATCATATATTTATTTAACCAAAACTCCCTTTTAAAAATATCCAATAAATCTAAAATAATATTTATTTTTCCATGTGCCTTTTTTTATGTCTCTCTCTTTGAATGGAAAAGCGGAATGAAAAAATACTTTCCCCCGGCACATTTTCCGTTTATGCTTTTTTTGTTGTTGTTCCTTCGGGTCGCCCATTTACACGTCATTTACACTTTAACAGCTTAGCGCCTTTATATATATATTCATATATATATAAATTTATGAATACATATAAATATAAAAAGGAAAAATTTGTGGGCGGGGCAAACAAATTGATGTCGCTGATAATGCTGATTATACGCATATCCTCGCCGGATTTCTTTGGGTTATTAAACTTTATTGTTGTCGCGAATTTTCCCTACTCCCCCCGCCCCACTCATTTTCCATTTTCCGCCTGCCGGCGGCGGTTTATCAGCTCTGTGGAAATCGCAAATCATTTATTATTATATGAATATACAGAAGAGCATTTGATGTATTTAGTATGCCGTTCACAATATTGTATCGATTGAGTGGAAAGATATTTCCAAAAAATTGGGGGAGAAGTTCATTTTCATTTTCATTTTCATGTTCTTATTATTATTATTTTTTTTTTTTGCATTGAGAGTGGAAATTTATATGGTTCATTGGCCGTTTGAATTTATAATTTCGCCTAATTGTTGTCAGAGAGTCGTAAAAATTTTATTATTCGTTTGCATATTTCACGGATAATTTGTTGTGAAATTTATATAAATAGAAAACTGTTTATTAGTATCCAAGTTTTGACTTTGTTTCCTGCTTAATAAGTGCATAAATTTTGATTTATTTACATAAATATTATTTGCATTGACTGCAGAAATAAATTTGCTGGAAAAATACTGTTCAAAACTAATGACAATGACAATGATTGAGTGTACTTTGTACAAATTTTTCATAAATCCCCCAAAATACACGCACACACATGGCAAAAAGTTGACAAATGATATTTTCGATGCAAGAAAATGCAAAAGTGTGGCTCGTCATCGTGTTAAACCACAATTGAGCAAAAATTTATATTTAATTATGAATAAATTTTGCAAGCGCATTAAGTTTTGCATTTTCAACTCAGCGAAGGAGAATGGAACTCCCAAAGGATGAACTTGGAAAATGCCCTGTAAAAAAAAGGAGTTTGAGTTGGGATTAAAAATAAAATATATTAAATAATTTTAGGATTATTATAAATTTATATATTTTTAAAGATTAAATTTACATTCAATAATTTTAGGTATATTATAAAAATATATTTAATATTTTGCTTACTTTGGGAGCATGTTAAAAAAGAAGTTTGAGTTAGGATTAAAACTATATTAAATAATTTTAGTAATTTTAAAAATATATATTTAATATTTTTGCTTACTTAAGATGTATATAAATAATAGATTTTTATTAAAATACAATTACAGCGTCGTAGTTTGGTTATATTTCGAAAACCTATCAGTAACCTGTGTTATCACTTCTGATTTTTATGGCTTTTTAACAGGATTTTGATCCTATTTTATATTCTATATATTTAACTTCTATCCTTTTTAAAATCAGCACTTCAATAAGGAGTTTAAGTTAAGATTAAAAATATCTTAATCAATTGTAATTATATTATAAATATATATTTAATATTTTAGCTTACTTTGGATGCATAGAATTAAATAGATTTGTCTTTAAAGACAACTACAGTATCGTATTTTGGTTCCGTTCAAAAAACCTGTCAGTAACCTCTATCATTGCCGCTGATTTTGTTGATTTTTTTGACAATATTTTGATTTCTATAAGACTTTCTTTTTTAATTAATTTTAATAATTATTATTATTACTTTATAATTCTAATAAAACCCATTTGCTGCATATACCCTTTGGCTGTGCGTATGCTTTTACAATGTCCTCGCACAATGTCCATGATGATGATGAGACCCAAACTCCGAGAAGAGGATGGACAGTAAATCAAGAGATAAATATTCAGCCGCACACAAACATGCAGATTCAGGATACAGATGTGTACATTAGGGTGTCCACATGATGTAAAAAAACAAGCCAGAAAATAATAAACATAAACTCAGTAATGAGTTTATTAATTTAACATATATTTTTAAAGATATTTTAAAGCCAAGTTAGGTTTATTTAAAAAAAAAAATCTTATTTAATTGCTTAAGAATATTTATTTATATTTCTATTTTATAATTAATAAGTAATGGTTACTTCAAAGCCTTTTTTAGCTATGAATATTAGTACAAGTTAAGCTCAAAAGGGTTTTATGGTTTTAAAAAAATATTATATTATTATTTTTAATAATATTTATTTTATATTTATATTTCTATTTTATATTTCATTTTTATAATTAAGTAATGATTACTTCAAAGTCCATTTTTAACTAAGAAAACTAATAAAAGCTGAGCTCAAAAGGGTTTTATGTATTAAAATAAATATTAAATTACACATTTACTCACTTTTAAATTTGAAATACATATAAAAAAGAGCCACCCTGCTGAACATATGGGCTTATAAAATATATGGAGTATGAATATCGAGGCACATTTCCCTTTGGCGAGTTCACAATTCGTTAAATGCACTGCGAAATTTATTTATGATGCAACAGCAGGCGGCAAATAATAAACGACTTCGCTGAGGTCACGGGGTTGGGGTTTTTCCAGGGGCTTTCCCAGGGTTTCCCAGGCCGCAGGGGGGAAGGGGACAAAGCCGCGACTGCGTCAGCATTTCAACTTTGACATGAAACGGGGAGAGAATGGATCGGTTTCGGATTGGATTGGATTGGATTGCCTGTTGTTGCGTTTAATTGCACATCAAAATTAACTTTAATTTTGTTTTAATTGCTAAACACACGATCCCCTGTTGTTTGTGTGTGTGTGTGCAATGCCATAATTTTCCGTTGTCAATTTAATACTCATCAGGCATTTGTTTATGCCTGAATAAGTACATAAATCAATAAAATCTGATGGCCATCTGTCATATATAATTTGACAATGTCAAAAAGGAGTAAATGGAAATGGGAAAAGGAAGGGGAAAGGAAAACTTGTTAACTTTGAGAAATTACAATATATTTTAGCAGTTTTAGTTCTTAGCTTTAATTAGATTTCCTTTTTTAATTTTGAACATTTATATTCCTTTTTTTTACCCAATTTATTCCATTTTGTTTTTTATGTTAAGTATTATGATGTGAAATTCGGTACTTTTTCATCATATTATTAGCTTCATATTATTATTAGTTTGTTTAACTTTCCTTTTCTTTAAAATCAAAACTTTTCACATCTTTCAAGTGCCCAAAAAAGAACCCCAAAGAGGCAACTATTCTAGACTCTTTATTCTAGGATTTCCAGAGCATTTTTGGGGCAAGCATATTTGCAGGTTTCCAATCCCAATTCCAAATGTCTCCAAACTGAATTTCAGGCTACGAAAATGATGCAAAAATATAGAAAAACAAAGTGAGCTAAGCGAGAGAGAGATCTCAGCAATGGAGAACATATTTTTGCATATTCTCGCAATCGTTTCCTGTGTTGTTTTCGATGCTTTTAAACAATTTGTGCCCTGCATGAGCATGAGTGTGTGTTTGTGTATGGAAATGGTAGGAAAGTGGTAAATGCTAAATGGGGAAAATGGGGAAAATAGCAAAATATGGGAAAAATGGGAAAGCTGGAGCTGGAGAGCAGCCTGTGTGTTATGTGGAATGGCTGTGGAATGGGCAAAGGGAAATGGTGAGCCGGTCGCCGGGTTTTGTTTTTAGCCACATGACACATGGCGGGCATAAATCTTGCATGCGGCTTATGGCAAATGAATGCGCCAATAACTCAATAAACATACAAAAAAGTAATGGCGCAAAAAAAAAAAAAGAAAAGAAAACAATTAAGAAGGAAACTAGGGAGGATTTTGTCAAGGAATCATGGAAAAAATATATATAATATATACTTATATAATTATAATTCCAATTAAAAATCTACTGTCTTAGAGAGATTTGCCATTTTCTCATTTGTATTGATAATTCACATTTTAAATGTATTTTTGTTATCGATAACAAACGATAAAAGTACCAAAAAATACTGCCTGCTTAAAGCTCCTTTGTTAAATCTTAAATGTTTACAAATGTTTTATTTTCTCATTTCTAACATTTTAAAAGTATTTTTGTTATCGATAACAAACGATATGTTTTGTTTTCTCGTTTTCTCACATTTTAAATGTGTTTTTGTTATCGATAACAAACGATAAAAGTACAAAAATACTGCCTGCTTAAAGCTCTTTATTTTTATAATCTTAAATGTTTACAAATGTTTTATTTTCTCATTTTCTAACATTTTAAAAGTATTTTTGTTATCGATAACAAACGATAAAAATACTGAAAAAAAACGCCTACTTAAAGCTGTTTTTTTTTATAATCTGAAATGTTTACAAATGTTTTATTTTCTCGTTTTCTTACATTTTAAATATTTTTTTTGTTATCGATAACAAACGATAAAAGTACTTAAAATTCTGTCTGCTTTAAGCTTCTCATTCATAATCTTAAATGCTTACAAATGTTTTATTTTCAAAGTGTAAAACCGCCATATGCACATACATATACATATATATTCCTGTATAATTTATCAAATTTTTTCCGCTTCTTTCGATAAATAACATCGCTTTATGTGATGGTTCTTTTTTTTGTACCACCGCCAAGGGAAACTAACATGGCGCTGCTGATGCTGCATATGCAGTTGCCACTTCCGGCGGCCATCGCTGGCCCTCACTGACAATCGACTTCCGTTTTAAATTTTGCACAACTTCCTGCCGATCTCGCTCTTTGCGAATAACCACAACAAAAAAAAAAAAAAAAAAAATGGAAGGAAAAAAAGGGAAAAACAAAAAACCCACAAAAAAACGTTGAAAAACACAGAAATGTATGGAATGTGTGGCAGAAATGAAAAAGGAAAGAAAAACATCACACGAAAGATGGCTGGAAAATGGCTCAAAGCTGCGCGTCCTTGACAAAGGTGCCAGCAAATATGACAAAATGGCTGCCGGGCAACTCAATGAGCTCAGAGCCGCCAAAGTAAACAACAACAAAGCGTCGGAAAAACATGCACATATAACGTACATAAACAACAAATGTGTTCTCACAAAAAATGATTATCCTTATTACCCGACACCAGCTAAGGGGTATTATTTTTTTGTTTATATAAATGTAGATTAGGCAAAGATGTAGAGAATATATGCATTACCATTAGGATTTGTAGTTTTGAGTTTACTTAAAATACAAATAATACCTTAGGGCATTTTTTTATTCTATTAAAGAGACAGAAAATTTAATATAAATCAATTAAGAGATAATAAATAATATCAATATTTATTAAAATTTATTTTTTTTTAATTTTATTAAAATTTCGTATATCAAACTTTACAATATTTTTTTTAGATATTATATTGAGCGCAATGTTTGCCTCGATAAGCAATATATACATCGATATTTATACCTGGAGATTTATCGCACAAATAGACCGATATATTTTTCGAGAAATCTGACTAATATATTTGGATAAAGAGACAGAAAAATAAATATAGATCAAAAAAAAAAAAAATTCATTAAAATTGTTTTAATAATTTTCGATAATATCGATATTTTAGAGATAAAGCGATATAATTGATAATTCATTAAAATTGTTTCGATAATTTCTGATAATATCGATATTTTACAGATAAATACATATAATTCTTTGTATAACTCAAATTTCGATGTACCAAACTTTAAAATATTTTTTTGATATTAAATTGAGCTCGATATTTTTTCGATACATTGGACTTGTACAAGGAGAATGCTGCATTTCACTTTATATTCGCATATTTTCCTCTTTTTTGTACCCTTTGTGAGCAGTCAGAGAAATTCAGCGTTCCTCAACTCATGACTTTCACTCGGCTCTCCCTTTGTTTCATTTCGATTTTTAATGGGTATCATCTGGGTGCATCTTGAGGCATTTTTATCCTTGGCCCCCATCCTCCTATTTCGTCCCTTTTGTTGTTCCCGCTGATGCAAAAACAAAAAGAAAGCCACAGCACACACAAAAAAAAAAACAAAAAAAAACAAGAAAAAAAATTGCGGGCCAAATGCAAACAATGACAAAACGCCGACAGTGGCAGCGGCAGAGGCTGAGGCAGAGGCTGAGGCTGAGGCTGAGGCTGAGGCTGAGGCTGAGGCTGAGGTCGCCAAGTGTCGACGGACAAACAGAAAAGGAAGATCGCGGGGGGAAGGGGGGGTTGGGGGGAAGCTCCCAAAAGTGGAAAAACAAGTCAACGTTGCAGCCTCCCTTTTCCAAAATGAGGTCGGCGCCATACATATATTTTTTTGTTTTTGGATTTCGTTTTTCCCTTTTTTTTATTTTTTTTTTGCGTGGAAGCTCTTGTTCTCTCTTTTAATTTTATTTGCAGTCGCTCCACTAGAACTACATTGTACTGGCTGTGCCACCGCCACCGCTGACCCCTGACCGCTGAGGAAAAGCTCTGTTTTGGAAAAATGTGTCATCATCTGCCGCTGCAACTGAAGCTGCAGCAGCCGTAGCGGCAGCGGCAGCAGCAGCTCCGCGAAAAACGAAAAGCGAAAAGCCATAAAGACAGAAAGGGACTAATAATGACGCACTCAGATTTATTTTGCAACTAGAAATATTTTTTTGGGGAAAGAAATCCCTAAGATTTTATGCTTATTTAAAGAGGAGATTTCAAATTCTAATATTATGAATTTTGGAATCTTGGATTTCTGGCATTTTTTTTATTTGAACTGCTCACCTTTTACAGTATTTATATAGTATTTAGTATGGTATTTGTTATGGTTTTATTTTTAAGTTTTTGTATGGTATTTTGTGTAGTAACAGTATTAGAACTAGTATAGTATTTCGTATAGTTTTTGGGGTAGTGTTTGGTATAGTTTTTAGTATATTATTTATGATGTTATTTTTACTTTATTATTTTTTTATAGTATATATATATATTAGTATACTATTCAGTATAGTATTAAATATATTATTTAGTGAAGGATTTAGATTAGTATTTAGAAAAGCATTTAGTACATTATGTAGTATAGTATCTTGTACAGTATTTAATTAAGTCAGTATTTAAATTAGTATAAAGTATAAAAACTAGTAAAGTATTTAGTATAGTATCTTGTGAAATATTCAATTAAGTTTGGTATTAAGAATAGTATTTAGCAAAGTATTTAGTATAGTATTTAGTATAGTATTTAGTTAAGTATTTAGTAAAGTATTTAGCAAAGTATTTACTTTAGTATTAAGTATAGTATTTACTTTATTATATTACTTAATATAGTATTTTGTACAGAATTTAGCATTTCATTGCAAAAGTATTTTTTAAACTAGCAAATACAAAAAAAAAAAAAACAGTGTAATTGCTTTGCTTTTAATTTATATTTATATTAAAGAAAACTATGCAATTTTTAAAGCTTTTTTGGTATTTTTGGTATACCAATGAAGAATTTCCTAGTGGAATTATGAAACAGTTTTATATACTGATGGCTTTCTGTTAAAATAATAAAATATATCTTATGATATTCCGTAAATAATACTAATCTTTTTGCGGAAATGACTCGATGCATCCTTTTCTGCACAAATGATCGCATAAGATCTTTCGGGAGTCGATTTATGTGAATTAAATCACACTATCCCGACCTCAAGTTAATCAAATAAATCTAAATAACTATACTACCCTCTCATATAAATAACATTTATATAGCTTACACCCTTAACATTTGGACTAAGAGATGCCTTGCCAGGTGGCCCCAAAAAAGGATATATACACACATATATATCGCATATGAGAACTTCCTGCTGAACTTGCCATCCAGATGGCCGTCAGCCATCAGCCATGTGCTCTCCTGTAGACACACGGTTAAGGCAGATTTAATTTCATTTCATTTTCCACCTGTAAAAAGCCACTTCTAAATGAAATTGCTTGAAACTCGATCCCCGGCTCTTCGGGGAAGACAGAAATGGAAAAACTTTATGGTGACCTGACCCCTTTCCTTGCCAGCTAACAGGGGGGAGAGAGGAGCGAGGGGAGGGGAGGAGGAAAAAGGCAAACTAAGAAAAGTGGGCCAGGCCAGGCAATTGCATCCTTCACAAGAGTCCCCTCCCCTCCCCTCCCCTCTCTCTCTCTCTCACTCTGCCTCTGATTTATGCTTTGACCTTTTCCGCAGGCAGGAAAAATTTCTCTCGTTTTGTTCTCTATTTTTTTGTTGTTGTTTTTTATTATTTTTTGTTTTTTTTGTGTGAACTTTTTTCTTTTACTCATTTTTGAGCTTAATTAGCGGCGTTAGTCGGCAAATGGCATTAGTGGGTTAATTAGGGGACACACACACTCACATACTATCAATGTGTGCCAAGATATATGTGTATATATATATATATATATATATGAACATGGATATATCTATCTGACCTAATGAGCCCTGAAGATTTATAAATGGAAAGTGGAAAAACTGGGAGCCCCTTTTTTTCTTTTCCCTTATTTTTTTTTAGGACTTTTTGCGTTAATTTGATTTTGATTAATTGAAGGAACTGCTTGACAAAATCCAATTAATTAATCTGATTGCCTTCGGGGCAAGGGGCTTGGGTAATTAATTGGTTTATAGATGAGAGTGGCAGAATTTTTTAGGTTTGTTTTTGTAGGGATTAACATTTTTTGCATTTGCAGCTAAACAAATTTTAAAAGCCTTTGTAATGATCTCATAATTGCATTTTATTGTGTGCTATTATTCTAATTAATTTCACACATGAATACAATAATAAGAACTTAATGCCGAGTTTTCTTTTTTTGTGCAATATAAATATATATACAAATATTTGACCAAGTAATTAAATGCTTTTTCAAACTTTTTAATCAAATTTAAATGCACAACAAAAATGTTTAAATGCCTTTATTATTAATTTAGGCATTTAGCTTACATTTTAAAAACTGAAATATATTTATTTAATATTAGTTTCATTTAAATTTTGTTTTCATCTCTGCGAATTTAATAACATAAAAAATACATGGGAATAGTGAAAAGGTAAACCCAAACGAGCTGTCTTAAAAGCCTGAAAGGACATAAAATGAATTGAAAACGGTTTCGGATGGAAAAATATCAAAAGGACTTACGCCTGACCAAAAACTGTTTTCGTGTGATTACAAGGTATTGGCAATGCAGCAGGCTCGTTTTTTATTTTTTTGTGTGTGTGTTTTTTTTGGTCACTTTACCATTTTATGGCCGAAAATGTCACACAAGGCCGACCAAGAGAAGGCGTTGGCCAAAAATGCACCTGAAATTCGGCAAAAACAATCCATAAAAATGCAGTTTATCGAAACAGATGCAGCAAGGACACTCTCTGTGTGTGTGTGTGCGAGCAAGAATATCTGGGTTATCCTGCCAGAGGCAATAACAATAACAACAACAACATTCTTAGGAGCCTGTCACCTGGACAGCAGTGCCAATAAAATTAAAATATTTTCGACATAAATCAAACTCATAATTGGGTCAGGCGAAAATTAGGAAAATAAAAGAAAAAATAAAAACTTTAGTAACGTAATTCATTTTTATTAGCTAATATATGAAAATATATTTTAGGAAAGGTAAAAATTTATAATATTTAAACATAAAATAAATTGGTTTTTTTTATAAAAGTAGTTTTCCAAATATTAAGCAAATACAACAGATGCCTAAAGGACCACTTAAGGTTTTTTTTTGACACATTTAAAAATTAACTATTTTTGTTTTATTGTAAATACTAACTTTAAGGTGAAAAAACTATTCGAAATGTTTAATAATTATCGAGAATTTTCTAGTTGATTTTCTATAATTTCAAGAATTTAATAAGAAATGTTAAATAATTACCGAGAATTTTCTGGTTGATTTTCAATAATTTAAAAAATTTAATAAGAATATAATTGTGGCATTTTCCTCAATTATTTTAACCAGTTTATGTTTCAATTCAATTAAAGATCATTGTATATTGTAAATAATATATTTAAGTGAATTTTCTTGTTGTACAATTTCTCTCAGTGTAGGCATTAGAAAGAGGCTTGCATTGCCCGATTGTCTGATCGTCGCGTCGTTGGTCGTTGGGTTCCGTCTGTCCCGGACACCCTGACATTTGCTGGCGCGCTGGAAATTGAAAATTGATATGGCATCGCTTGTTGGCTGCGCCACCCCCTTCCTCATACCCCTCATACCCCTCTTTCCCCCCATTTTCCTCTTTCCCCCCATTTTCCTCGAACTGCCATGCAACCCGCTCTCCATTTTCCACCCCTTTTGTTGGCTGTTTTTCGCAGAGGCGACGTCTGTGTCGCGTTTTTAAAACATTACCCATGCACTTATAGGAGCGGCATCGGGACATCGGGACATCAGAAGCTCTAAACGAGCGCAAATAGTAATGACAACGCCGCACAGTGGGATCAATTGCAGCTCAAGTGCGGCGGCGGCCGTAATGAAGGCGAAATTTAATCGCCTGAAAAGTGAGCTGAAATGCCAGCATATGTAGTCGATAATTCCTGTGGCGCTTTTCCTCTGTTTGTTCAAGCTGCCGTCATATCAAATGTTGTTTGTGTTGCCGCAAACTGCAGTCGGAAAATTGTGGAAAAATATATGTAGATACTTGTGACTATGTAGGGGAGATCATTTGATATATCTTATGTGGGTTCTATATGGTCAGGGTAATGTCTATTAATATTTCAATATTAATATTAATATTTTAATGGGTTATTTAATGACTTTGCAAAGGTTCAAAGGGTTATGAGAAAAATAAAACTGAAAGAAAGCTTTCTTGGGGGGAAAATTTTTAATACCTGGATAATTAATTGGATATAATTTTGAGATTATTAAATTGTAAAACTTTTTTTTTTAATATTTAAGCCAAGTTCTCAAAAAGAAAAAGGAACGAATATTGTTAGGGGTTTGAAATTCCTTAAAAAGACGATAGAAGGTTTGCAATGAAATTTGTAAATTATGACACGATATTTTGTAGCATAATTTTATGCATACTTTTTGAGGAATTTAAAAACCTTTGTTTTTCTAGGGTGCTATGAAAATAACGAGGGTTTCTGAAGTTCTTTAAAAAATATGTCTATAATAATGGAAAAACCATTTTAGGTACCAAGCTCACTGTATTGTAAATATAATATATTGTAGCATAGTTTTAGACACCTTTTTAAGGGTTTTAAGAACTGTATGTATTTCTGAAGCATTATTACTATTATTATTGTTTATTATTTCTGTTTTTTTAACAAGATGTAGTAATAAGAAAAATACTGATAACCATTTAAGGCATAAAAAAACCAAAAAATATTTAAGAAAGCTACCCCTTACTCATTTTTGTAAAATTCCTCAAATTTTTGCCGCTCGTCCGCAAGTGCTCCACTGTACCCTGCACTACAGTGGCTGCTCCCATATGCTGGACTGTTGCTGTTGCGCCCCTGCATCCGAGCTGCTGCGAACTGGAACTGGAATGCCAGCCCCGCCATCAAGCATGTACAACTCCTTCCGGTTCCTTTCTAGTATGTTCGCCTTCCTCTTCTCTGTGTGAGTGTGTATGTGTGCGTGTGAGAGTGCTAGTGTGTGTGTGCTAGTGTGCAAGTGTGATTGGGTTACAAACGCCGCCATTTATTTCGCCGGGTTCTGTGTGTAATTTGGTTTTTTTTTTCCATTTATTTTTTTTTTCATGCCGACTGCAGCGGCTGCTACTGCTTCATCTGACATGATTTCCGTATGTCGTTTGAGTTTTTCTTGCCGCCGCCGACTTTTTCTTCGTTTTCTTGTTTTTCTCTGACATCTTCTACTGCTGCTGCCTCTCCTACTTGGGCTCGCTTTTTTATATGTGAATAAAACAGTACAGTTGTGATCGAAAAAATAAGAAGGTTTCAGGGGTATTTTTTTAACAAAATTAAATAATAAATATTTTTGTTGTTGTGGGAAAATAAAGGTATTAGAGGGTTTTGAATATTAGGTATAAAATGGAAATAGTGGCTTTAAAATATTATATATTTATTTATATTTTTACATCATACAAAATCAATATAATTAAATATAAATCGATATTATAGAAAAGTGATATACGTTAAATAAATCGACATTCTGCTTGATATATCGAACTGTGTTACGTCTAAGCAAATATTTTTAAAACAACATGAAAGAAATAATCAAATTCTATTTTATATGGAATTTTTTTTTTTTTTTTTTTTTTTTTTTTAATTAACATCTTTATTTAATATTATCCAGGAACAGATCTAATTAAAGCCATTATATGGAAATTAAATATTATATATTGATTTTGTTCATTATTATAAGCAAACTCGATATTTTATATTTTTAAATTTGATATTTTTCGACATTTCAAGCATTAATAACAATTTCGTTAAAATATTCGCTTTCAATATAATATCGAAAAGCGCCGTCTAGTTGGATATATCGCAACTTAAAATATCAGTAAATACAGATTTTTTCTCGATATATTGGATTTTTTAATTTACAGTCCTAGTTAAACTCGAGCATTTAAAATTATATGTACACTTAATACATTACTGATAAATCCTTGGAATATCTTTTAACTATAATTTCTTCCTTAGCTGTGGATAAGTTTGTCAATTTTTTTTTTATTCGGCTGCTCGTGTGCTCAATTTCATACAAAAAATGTCAGTTTATGTTGATGTGTGCATGCTTTTTCCTGTCGCGCTGCTGCTGCTGCTGCTGCCGCTGCCATTGATATCGCTGACGAAATTGAGAATTATTATGTTTAAACGTGTGTGGCATCGCTGCCATTTGGGGAGAGGGTATGAGTGGGGAGAGGGGATGGTGTTCTAGCTTTCCTCTCTCTCTCTCTCTCTCTCTCTTTCTTTTCTCCTTCGCGAAATTCGCCGGGCGGCGACATGCGAGTTGGCATTGCATGTGCTGCTGCTGCTGCTGCTGCTGCTGCTGCCTTCTGTTGCAGACTTTGCGGCGCGGCGCGTTCTTGAAATTAGATTGCCTTGTGATGACTTTAATGCAAAGCCCACTCTCGCAGAGACACCCACACATGCTAGCAATAGCAATCACACACACACACATATGAACGTATATATATAGTGTGCTGTCAGCTTCAGTTAAACCTATACAAGCACAAGTGGCAGGACAGGAAATGGGGCAGCATATCCTTTGGCTTAAACATCTCCTCTGATAAGATTTTGCTGAAATTAGTTGCCATAGTTTGGATATCGATATTGTTAGTTATATTTTTTAAGGGAATTTAAACATAAAAATAACTGCAAAGAAGAAAAAAATATTATATATAAAACTTATCAATTAAGAGCAAGCAATGAACGCTCATCGGGGAAAGTCTAAGTAAAGATGTCGAAGATGTTTTTTATGTCCAAATTGTTGCACTTCTTTTATTTTATTTTTCTTACGGCTTGCTTTTAATATATTTTATTTGTATTTAATAATTTTCTTGACTGCTTTATCAACAGATAATTGCTTGATTAAGTTGTCATTTTTATAAAAACTTGAATCACTTTATTTAATTAACATTTTGCTTGTCTGCCTGCATATTCCATACTCGTTCCATTTCTCACCACATGTTGTATGCATTTTGTGCTTTTGAGATTGCCATTGAAGTTGGCTTCAGTTTCGGTTTCAGTTGCAGTTGCAGTTGCCACAGGCCAATCAATAGGAGAAGGCAACAATTCAGGCTCACGAGACGAGACAAAAGTCAATTCCATGTTCGTGTTGTGTCGCTGATGCCTCACAAAAAGGCTCTTTGTTAAGTACACACACACACATACAGATACAGGCACTGAAAGAAATTCAGGGAAGCATATTAGAATATGTTAATTAAATTTTAAATGTTTAATTAAAATAAATATCTAAATGTTTATTTAAAAAAAATATCTAAATATTATTATATTTATTTTACTTATACATTTAAATATTCTATAAAAGTGTATAAACATAATTTTTTATTATTATTATTTATTTTATACATCCTTCTTCTTATACATTTAGTTCTATGAATTTTATTTAAATGTTTCCTTCTGTGTTAAAAATACATAATTCTTCCTTCCTTTGGAATATTAGAAAATTATAATTTTCCAAATTTTTCAAATATTTCTTTATTTAATTGATTTTTTATTTAAATTGTTTTATTTATTTGCATTTAATGAAAGTTGAAACAAAGGCAAAAATCTAGATCTAAAATCTTGAGTTCCTGGCTGCTTTCTAGAGTTCTTTCTCTGAGATTTTGAGTCTCTAAATTGTATTTGCTGATCAGGAATATATACATCTTATTGAGCTGAGGATACCTCCTTGTAACAGTTAGTACTAGGTCATATGGCACTTGTACCAAAGACAATATAATAGCAAGATGCCTTACGCTCAAACATTTGCATTGCAATTGCGCTCTCTACACTCTACGCTCTACGATCTCTGTCCTCGCTCTCTTTGGCTTTTAAACAAAAGAGAGGGAGCCTGGAGCCTCAAATGGCGTTACGCATCTTATAGTATAATAAAAGGCTCTTTGCTTGTAACCATGGCTAACGATATTTATGTCTTAAAAATATCTTAAAAATATCTTAAAAATATCTTAAAAATATCTTTAAAATATCTTAAAAATATCTTAAAAATATCTTAAAAATATCTCAAAAATGTCTTAAAAATATCTTAAAAATAT
This sequence comes from Drosophila punjabiensis, assembly GCA_008042585.1. Lineage (NCBI taxonomy): Eukaryota > Metazoa > Arthropoda > Insecta > Diptera > Drosophilidae > Drosophila > Drosophila punjabiensis. Next base: position 44,178 of record VNJR01011895.1, on the reverse strand, counting down.
CTTTAAAATATCTTAAAAATACCTTAAAAATATCTTAAAAATACCTTAAAAATATCTTTAAAATATCTTTAAAATATCTTTAAAATGCTACAATTTTTATTATTATCCCTGTAATTATACCTAATTTCATGGGATTTATCTGTGTTGGCCAATTAGAGAAGCCCTTGGCCTTACAAATATCTTAAAAATATCTTAAAAATATCTTAAAAATATCTTAAAAATATCTTTAAAATATCTTAAAAATATCTTAAAAATATCTTAAAAATATCTCAAAAATGTCTTAAAAATATCTTAAAAATATCTTTAAAATATCTTAAAAATACCTTAAAAATATCTTAAAAATACCTTAAAAATATCTTTAAAATATCTTTAAAATATCTTTAAAATGCTACAATTTTTATTATTATCCCTGTAATTATACCTAATTTCATGGGATTTATCTGTGTTGGCCAATTAGAGAAGCCCTTGGCCTTACAAATATCTTAAAAATATCTTAAAAATATCTTAAAAATATCTTAAAAATATCTTTAAAATATCTTAAAAATATCTTAAAAATATCTTAAAAATATCTCAAAAATGTCTTAAAAATATCTTAAAAATATCTTTAAAATATCTTAAAAATACCTTAAAAATATCTTAAAAATACCTTAAAAATATCTTTAAAATATCTTTAAAATATCTTTAAAATGCTACAATTTTTATTATTATCCCTGTAATTATACCTAATTTCATGGGATTTATCTGTGTTGGCCAATTAGAGAAGCCCTTGGCCTTACAAATATCTTAAAAATATCTTAAAAATATCTTAAAAATATCTTAAAAATATCTTTAAAATATCTTAAAAATATCTTAAAAATATCTTAAAAATATCTCAAAAATGTCTTAAAAATATCTTAAAAATATCTTTAAAATATCTTAAAAATACCTTAAAAATATCTTAAAAATACCTTAAAAATATCTTTAAAATATCTTTAAAATATCTTTAAAATGCTACAATTTTTATTATTATCCCTGTAATTATACCTAATTTCATGGGATTTATCTGTGTTGGCCAATTAGAGAAGCCCTTGGCCTTACAAATATCTTAAAAATATCTTAAAAATATCTTAAAAATATCTTAAAAATATCTTTAAAATATCTTAAAAATATCTTAAAAATATCTTAAAAATATCTCAAAAATGTCTTAAAAATATCTTAAAAATATCTTTAAAATATCTTAAAAATACCTTAAAAATATCTTAAAAATACCTTAAAAATATCTTTAAAATATCTTTAAAATATCTTTAAAATGCTACAATTTTTATTATTATCCCTGTAATTATACCTAATTTCATGGGATTTATCTGTGTTGGCCAATTAGAGAAGCCCTTGGCCTTACAAATATCTTAAAAATATCTTAAAAATATCTTAAAAATATCTTAAAAATATCTTTAAAATATCTTAAAAATATCTTAAAAATATCTTAAAAATATCTCAAAAATGTCTTAAAAATATCTTAAAAATATCTTTAAAATATCTTAAAAATACCTTAAAAATATCTTAAAAATACCTTAAAAATATCTTTAAAATATCTTTAAAATATCTTTAAAATGCTACAATTTTTATTATTATCCCTGTAATTATACCTAATTTCATTGGATTTATCTGTGTTGGCCAATTACAGAAGCCCTTGGCCTTATTTTTTTCCTTGTGTACAAATACAGACTCTCTCTCTCTCTCTCTCTCTCTCTCTCTCTCTATCTGTGACTCTGACTCTGACTTACTGCCAAAGGCTAATGAAGGCGGAAGGGTGAAGGGAGCACTAGGGCCAGAGGCGGAGCGGGGACATTTCAAATTTTAGAGAGGAGGACATGCCAGGATGCACTTGCCACTTGGCAATGCATGCAGCACTGTGGCTGCCACAGCTGCAACTCCAGCTGCCCATATGCCTAGGCCATGTTGACATCAAACAAACAAACAAACAAACTGACACGACAAACAAATACACAGCAACACACACACACACACACACACTGGCGAGCAAAAGAGCACAGGACTGCAACAGCAACTAGAAAATAGAAAACAGGAACTGGAAGCAGCAACAAAAACAAGAAAGACAAAAAATAAAAAACACGAAAGAAGGAAGAGCGAGCGAAAAACAGGACCGAATAAAATTTGTATAAACTGCCATCAAGAGTCTGCCCGGAGTTAGAGTTCAGATTTTCCCCAAGTCCAAAATGGAAAACTCGTGTTCGGCTCCAGCGAAAGACAGGCGACAGTCGAAAAGGGAAAACAACTGGAGGAGTTTTTGAAAAAGTTTCAAGTTTTTCTTCTTCTTTTTTTTTCAAGTTTCATTTTGAAATCAGCAGCTAGTTTCTGATCCTTCAGGGAACTTAGGGAAATTCGGGAAGATAAATCAGAGGGTTTTGAAGTTGTGTCAATTTTTTTGATGAAATTTTTTTCGGCTTGGATTATAATTTATGTAAATTAAGTAATTTTCTGGCATTTACTTCTGAATTCTTTTTTTTTAACCCAAAAAATTCTTGATTCAATCCTAACTATTCTTAAATATTTTAATACCAAAAACTCTTGATTTAACCCCGATAGTTCTTGAATATTTTAATTAACAACATTTTTGATTAAGTCCCCAAAGTTCTTAAAAATGTTTAATCCCAAATACGAATTAACTTAGATTTCTTGTGCTTAAATTTTCTTTTAAAATAATATTTATATTTAGCTATACGGTTAACCATAATTTTAATTGCATTAAGTATAATTTCGATATTACTATTTAGTATACAATTAATTAAGAAATTTGTAGGCTTATTTCATCATATTTATTCTGAAACGGGATTAATTTTTTCGCTTGATTTTTTCGATTCGATTCTGTGTATCTTTATATTTTTGCTATATGTTTATATTAAATATTTATTTATTGTGAATATGTATTTATATTTAAATATATACATTTTAAATACAAACTTTATGTAATTATATAAATATAACAAAAATCTTGATAGGTCTTTCGAATTTCTAAGCAATTCTAGTTGAGGAAAAGCTTTTACCTGCTCAACAAGCAATCCTGCATTTTCCTCTCGATTTTCCATTCAAGTGGAATTATTAATTATGCCAAATGCAGCTTTTATTACTTGGAATTCTGCTATTCCTTTTACTCTTAGCTTTGGGCTAATCAGAAATTGTTGGAAGAGAATTATTCAGGAATTCTGGATATTTCCCCTGAATACAGCCCATTGCAATGCGCTCTTTCTCTCGTTTACTTTTTTTTAGTCATTACGATATTTATGTAAATTTATTGGACAACAAGAGGATTTCAATTAAAATGCAATCCAGACTGATTTAATAAAGGCGTATTTCAAAGGAGGCGGCAATGGCGGCGGAGTGGGCGTGTCACCGGCTGACGACAGGCAAAATAACTTTAAATTAATTAAAAACGCGCCCGGCAAAAATGTTTTAAGCTCGCGATGACAACAAACGCGGGCAAGGAGTTTTCCCAGGAAAGGGGAAATCTCAGAGAAAACTGTAGGATGTAAGAAGGGAGGGGAAAAATTCAGGATGCAAGGATGCTGCAGAAGAGACAGCACACATCTGCGATGAGAGGGGCAGGAGGACTCCTGTACGGGTTGCCAAGGCGCATCAATGTCGCGGAAATTAATTGAAATGAAGGCACATACACAGAGAGAAATAATATAAAAGAATTAATACTATAATAAAATTTCCCAAAGGAATCTATAAACACTTCATGTAAAAATAGTAAAATTATTTCAAAACAAGAATAAGAACTACTACTACAAACAACTACTCAAATAATTTTTGTTTAAACAGATTTTATTTGAACTTTAATATATTATACAAATATTTATCAAAAGATAACTAAATTTCTCTTTATGCACGGAATTTTCCGAAAGGACTTTACAGGAGTTTTTCGCTGAGAAGCAGAGGCAGGGTGTGGGAGGTGGAAAAACTGCAGCCGATGCGCGTAAAATGAAATAAAGAAGATGCATTCTCATGTCCTGCCCCGAGCGGCTTGGTCTTGCCCTCGAGGGAAAACTTGTTTTAGGCTGGAATGGAAATTTTTTAGAAAATCCCACACCGAAGCACATTTTAGGGAAATTCAATAACTTATTGGAAAAAAAAGTTGAAGACATTAATCAAGGATATGGAAAGCGCATAAAATATGGCTGCAAGGTTTAAGGATTTCGGTTAAAGCAATTTATGTTCTTAAAGAGTTATGCTTAATAATTTAAAATGTTTCAATTACAAATTATTTATAATTTTATATATTTATTTTTATAAATTTAAAATGTTTAAATTACAAATTACATATAATTTTATATTTTTATATTTTTAGAAAGTATAAAATAATGGCAGAAAAATATAAAATAAGAAATAATTCAATTTGCACAAAGATGTAACATATTTCGTTCAAAGATTAAAATGAATAAGATGGCTTACGCCATTTTTCCCTAAAATTTATATTAATATAGTTTATAGTTAAGAAATATATAATGTCAGATGATAATTTTTGTTAATCCTATTCCTCATTTCTCCCTAAGTTTTAATACTCTTCTACCAAAGACATTACATATTAATAAGATGCATAACGCCGTTTATTTTTATTAATATATAACTTCTTCTTTCAAAGACAATACAAACTATTAAGATGCGTAACGCCATGAATTTTTTTATATAGCTTCTTCTACCAAAGACAAAACAAAATTAATAAGATGCGTAACGCCAGTTAATACTATTAAGATGCATAACGCCATATATTGTTTTTATATAAATTCATATTTTTAAATAGTAAAGAATATAAATAGTAAACACTTAAGCCAAAGCATAGCTTTTGCTGATCTCAAAAAACGTATTAAAAACCTTTAAGATCTAATTTCTTATAGAGAATAAGAAAAAGCAAGAGTACTCTGCAAATGCAGTCCTGATTTATAAACTTGCACTGATTATTTATGCTCCAAAGCCAAGTTGATTTCTGGCCACTGACCAGTTGGAGAAAATAGCCAGGCGAAAGAGACGGGTATACAGTTGGGAGAAAGAGACAGAGAGAGAGAGAGAGGTAAATAGGGGTGAGATAGCGATGGGGAGAAGAGAGCTTAAGCCAAAACATTACCGCACGTCTGCAAAGCTCCGCTTCAGTTCCTGCCCTCTGACCTCTTCCCCCCGAAAAGTTGCAGCCAACAAATGAAATTAAGCAAATAAATTTTGAGGCGGATTAGATGAGAGAAGGGAAATGGGCGGAAAATGTTGGGAGGGTGAAAACTAAGAAGGGGGAAAAAAGCCAAGGAGAAAAGTAGGAAGTTGAAAGTTGGAACTATGAGATTACCCAAGGATCCTGGTGACAAATATAAAGTAAATATAAATATAATATAAAATATATTTGAAACTTTATATATTAATATATGAAGAAAATATAATTTATATTTATAAAATATATTTTTAAGACCTCTTAAATATAATTTCCAATGAATATACCCTTCATTTATCCCCAAATACCGCTTAAAAAAAAAAACTAAAAGCAAGTAAACGAACTGCGGACCGTTTTGCGGCTTAGCGAGTTATCTGGCAAGTCGTTTAGACCTTTTCTGTGTGTGCTTTTATATGGGGTTAGCCACTTTTCCTGCATTTTCCACTGTCCGCCCAAGGAAATTGCACACGAAATTTGAGTTTTCAAGTTGAAAATTGGAAGTCGTGCAGCTCCTGAGCGAGCGCCAACCCATCGAGGCAATTAAAATGTTGAGTTCCGGCTCCGGGGCTCAGGGCGCTGAGACCCGTCTCGTGGAGTTCCCCACAAATTTTCCACAATTTTCCCGCACTCCACATGTGGAAGCAGTGGTGAGGAAAACAAATCCAAGCTCTTTATTCACTCAACGCTGGCAAAAAATACAAAAAAAGTAATAATAATATGAACCGAGTTCAAAGTGCATGATGAGGACATTTTGCTACCCCGGAAAAGACGCCGCTCCCGCGGAAAAGGCAACATTCATTTTCCTTGGCTGAGGAATCAATCAACTGGTTTATGGAAATTTTCCCAGAGACAGAGACTCGTTTATGTGATGGATTTTTATGATGTTCAGTGTACATTTTTTTATGGCGCAACATTGTGTGTGTGTGTGGATTTTGGGGGAAAAAGGGAGACGAAATTGCTGAACATTTATCTTTGGCTTCAGGCTAAGTAGAGGAAATTATGCAATTTTGGAAAGATTAATAATGAAAATATGACTTTTTTATAAATAATAATGATAAAATAAAAATGATAAATAATGATGATAAAATTATAAAAAATGTAGAAAATATTTAGAGTGCTTAAAAATCAATTACATTAAATATAGTTCATTAATCTGAACGTAAATATTCTAGGATTTTTTTTAGGAGTTATATATTATTGAACAAAAGTAGTTATAGTTCTGAGAAGATATTTACGATAAGTAAATTAATGAAGAATACAAATTTATAAACAAAATACGGGTTTAAAAAATTAATATTGTTTATACATATTTTAGATAAGTAAATTTATAGAGAATTCAAATTTATAAACAAAATACTTGCTTTATAAAATTTATACTTTTTATTGAGGGTATTTTGTTAATTAAGAAATTAAGAAGTTTATTACATTCTTACAATTTTAATAATTTTTTTTTAGGAATTATTTATCATTGAAAAAAAGTATTTATAGTTCTGAGAAGAAAATTACGTTAAGTAAATTAATAGAGAATACAAATTTATAAGCAAAATAATTTCTTATAAAGTGTATATTGTTTATAGAGAAAATTCTTTTATTTAAGGAGCAAAAACTATAATAAATTCTTACCATTTGAATTATTTAATTATTATAACTAATAATTTTAGAAATGTAATATTTTTTCACCTTAAATAATAGGTATTACTACTCCCTGTCATTATATATTATTTCATCATATTATTACTTATATTTTTATACTATTTACCTATTTTTCATTTAAGTAATAAAAAAGTTTATTTAATTCTTACAATTTTTATTATTTAAATATTATAACTAATATCTTAAGTAATATAATATTTTTTTATCTTTAATAGTAGGTATTACAACTCCCTGTCATTTTATATTATTCCATAATATTATTACTTGCATTTTTATACTGTTTTCCTGAAGAGCAGCCGCTGTGTGTGAGCTCTTCTGAGTTCTCTAATTAAATTAGCTCGTAAGTGTATGAAAAAAATTGCCATTTTCTGGGACAAGTGCATATTTACTCAGAGAGCAAAACCCCCCAAAAAGTGCATTAAAAAACTAAGAAAAAAATTAAGAAAAAAACTTCAAAAAAAAACTAACAAAAAAACCATACTTTTTTTTCTGTCGTTGCAGGTGAGTGCAGTTCCTTTCATCTTTATTTCGGTTCTGTTCCGTTCCGTTCGGTTCGATTCATTTCCCTCCCGGCTAAGCCAGAAAACAGAAAATAGGAAAACAGGAGCGAAGAGCCGAAACTTTTTTCCGAATAACTTTGTTGGGGCTTTTGTCAGTGGCTGGCCTGGCCCCCTCCTAAGTAAGTAAAGTAAGTAAAAGCGATTTTCTTTTCTCTTTCTCTCGGATGCGTTTTCCTTTTCTTTTTTTTTTGTTTTCCTTTGTTGCCTTTGCCGGTGGGTTGAACCGAATATGTCAATGATAAATGGCATAATCTCTTTAGCCCACAACAAACTCACGTAGAGAGTAGAGAGAGAGAGATTGTCGTGGCTCCATCGTAATGATATTGCACAAAAATTATGCTAATAGCTTAATGCCATCGCACTTAAGCGCTAAGACAGCAGCGCCCAAGATGACGGCAGACAAAGGACTTGTGTCCTCAAGCAGGAGTCGTGATAGTGCCTATGTCTGGGCTACTTTTTAATACCCTAAGTGAGAGTATATCACTTTTTTAGTAGATTATCTGATAAATTGAGTTAATATTTTGAGTTTGTTTTGATAAATATAGGTTACATTTTGCCCTTAATTAGTTGGAATTTAAAATAAAATTTATTTATATTTTTTATGGTGATAAAAAAATTATATTTTATTATTTATAATATTTTATATTAATTGTAAAGTTCTTTATCTTTATTTATTCTCAACTTTTACCTCTCTCCTTGTTGGCCTTCTCTAGATAGTGATCGCAATTTCTCGATCGTTCGATGACAATGTATATCGAAGGCACAATTACTTATCGATAGTGACATACAATACAATATTTACACTATTTATAAATAATATTTTTTGGGTCTTAAAAACAATCTTTAAAAAATTCGGATTTTCTTTATTTATTCTTAACTTTTACCTCTTAGCCTTTTTGGCTTTCTCTCGTTTGTGATGGCACCTTCTCGATTGTTCGATGACAATATATATCGAGGGCACGCTTGCTTATCGATGGTGACGTAAAATACAATATTTAAACTATTTATAAATAATATTTTTTGGGTCTATAAAGCAATCTTTAAAATTAAGCCTTAGAGTCTACTATTTATTTTAAGGATATACCAAGTCCTTGCATTAATTTAGCTTTCTCATTTGTCTGTCGTCGTTGCGCCTTCAAAAAACTTGGCTTCGTCTTTACTTTTGCTCCTCGGACTTGGATTTCGAGTTTTGCTTGGCCAGTTTGGGGTGTGTTTTTCGGTGTGTGTGTGTTTCGGTGTGTGTTTGTTGTGAGCTGACCCCAACACGGGGACTTTTTGGCAGCTGCGACCAGAACACAACAGCAATTGCAGTGGGCGGAATTGCTTTCGGCCAGGCCAGAAGGACGACGACGAGGAGTGAGCTCTTGGCCAAAAGCCGGACCAAAAGCTACGTACTACCAACTTTCCCGGCCTAATGTGTGTGTGTGTGTGTGCAGCTCCAAAAGCTGGTTAGCTCCTGTTGTTGTTGTTTGTTGTTATTGTAACTGCAAAAACTTATGACCGAGCGAAACTTTCGTGAAGGAATCATTTTTGGATTGGCACAGATGTGACAAGAGGATAATACATATATACAACAAGGACGATTCCGGGGATGGGGAAGTCCAAGCGCTTGGCATTTGAGGAAATGAAACGATCATAAACCGAAAGGAGGAAGCAAAGTGAAGGGAAGTGAAGGGAACAGAAGCTCACACAGAGCAATGAAATATGATGAGAACTCTCAAGGAAATACCCACCAAAAATTGAGGCTTAAGCTAAAAGAAATAATTCTTATAGCATTGAAAAGTAAGGATATAGGTTTATTTCAACTGAAAATTATTTATATACAAATTTACTCTTACAAAACAGCATTAATAGAAATTAAATAACTTTAAACAAAGTCACGTATAAATATAAATGCTCAACTGCCTTGGGACAAAAGTGGTTTGTAAATCTCTTAAACAAAAAAAAAAAAAACCCCTTGCCAAAGGCAGATGGTCAACAGCGAAAAAGATAAAAAAAAGGATATAAACGAAGCAAATGAAAAACGATTTAAGCTGCGTCAGCAAAAGAAATGATTTTTTAAGAACGCACCTAAGAAAAACACACAGACCGCCCCAAGTAAATACGCAGAAAATGTGGAGGAAAATAAAAAGACAACAACGTGAAAAACTCGAACAGTGAAATGCAACAAATAACGACCAAATATCCATCAGATGGCTGCAGAGACCACAGCCAAACAAAAGCGAAAAAAAAAGGAAAATAATATTAGCTGAAGAATGCATTATGGTGCGACGGGGAAAATGCGAGGAAAAATTGGAAAAAGCAAATGATTTGCTGGGAAAATCACTTAGCAGCGCACATGAAAAGTGCCAAATCTGCTGAAAACGATGGGTGCAGGATTGGTGTACGGTTGGAGTAGGGTTGGTGTTGGGTTGGTGTAGTGTTGGTGTAGAATTGGTGTAGGGTTGGTGTAGAGATGATGCAGTATTGGTGTGGGGATAGTGTAGGGTTCGTGTAAGGATAGTTTAAGGTTGGTATTGGGATGGGGTAAGGTTAGTTAGGGATTGCTGTAGATGTTGGTGTTACTGTTGGTGTAAGATTGCCGTAGTTGTTGGTGTTGATGATGTTGCTTCTTGGCTACATTATGCCTTGGGGGCATCATAAGCAGCAGAGGATTTGCGCCCAAAAGCGAGGAAAAGTGAAAAGTGCAGCACTTCCGCAGAGGTAATTTTAAGGTAAAATTTCGTTGCCTGATGAACAAACCTTTGAATGCTCTACCAAAATAGTTAGTTTTCCTTTCGTTTATTTAGATTTTTAATGACAATGGAAGGAATTACGAAACTGTTAATTATTTTATGTTAAATATATTTCGGATTGTTGAAAGGTTCTGCAACTATATTTAAACCATCTGAATGCTCTGTTTTTCTTTCTCCTAAAACATAAAACCTTATCATTTAGTTTTTATGAATAGCTCACATTCTTTGTAGATTTTTACTGCCGTTCTGCTAATTTGTAAAAATCTTCAGTTTAGAAACTGCAATGTTGGTATTTATGACCTGCAGGATACATCCCGGCCAGAGTGCAATGTGCAACAGCCAGGACTAGGACTAGGAGAGTGATTGCTTTTGGAGTTGCAGAGGCAAAGATGGGGCAATTTGGTAGCTCGGCCGGACGGGGTCGACCAGTTCATTTCATTGACATTATGATTGGAAGCTGTCGTCCTTCGCCTCACAATGTGCAAGTTATGTGGATGTAGGATGTGATGCGGTGTGGCTCAGTGCCCACTGAATGATGACGATGATGATGATGATGGTGATGGTGCTGCTGCATTCTAGGATATCCCAAAAATTTCGGACAAACGGAAACGACACAAAAAAAAAAGAAAGAGAGAAACAGTATGGGAACCCCTCTGGCAAAATGTGCTCCTCAGTCACTCAATGCTGACCACAGGTCAGCGGGATTATGGGGGTTAAGGGGTTTCAGCGGGACTCAGGGGGCTAAGAGGGTTAAGAGGGCATGGCAGGAGAGTACGTTTTAGTGGACGTTACACAGTGAGAAGCGATATACAGAGACGCGGGCACAAAAAGCCAGTGAAGAGCCCAGACACATTTGCCACATCAGCAAATGATATCAAAAACGTTATTTCCAGGCGCAACTGCCAAAGGTAATGGGCCAAAAGCCGGCAACAAGGGATCCTTTCGCCACCAGCAATCACACCCATCGCACAATCAACCAGTCAGCCAGGCGCACACACACACACACACACATCCTTACACACACACACTCACACACAGGACACTAAATTTGTGGCAAAAGGAGCGCAAAAAAGGTCCACAAACTACGGACCTAATGATGGGTAAAGAGGGTTCATCAGGGGCGTGGCGTGGCGGTGGGGAAGATACGAGGGGGCTGAGCGCATACATGAATGTCGCACAGCGTCCTTACCCCTTATCCTTTCTCCCTTCCCCTTCCCCTTCCCTCTGCCATTCCACACAAATGGCAGCAAATCAAATTTAATTGAAGCACAAAAATCGGTTGCCTACTTTTGCGGGCAATGGAACGATTGCGCGTGACTTCCCCAACACATTCACACCCCCTTACACACCCCCTTAAACACACCCACACAAACACAGAGAGTCGTTTCATTTAACCCATGGCCATGGCCAAAAAGAGCTTCTAATTTGGTTTGAATATTCGATTCAAGTTTGGAGCTAACTGCCCAGGCAATCGGTTCAATTATATCCGGCGCGGCTTGCCACCTTGACCAAACGATCGAGTGACAGTTACGCGAATAGCTCTACGAAAGGGAAATTTAATTATAGGAACTCGTGGGAATTTTATCCCTATTTAAGCGTATACCAAGGGGAATATTTAATTTAGGTGAGACCTCGAAATGTTGTCCCAATGATTAGCCATAATTACAATAGTTGTAATAGTTATAATTTAAATAGTTGCTATAATAAAGGGATATACAAAGGGTATACAAACAGGGAAATTCTTTTTAAGGGGAAATTTCCCTCAATGTTGCAATTACTATAATATTTAATTATTATTAAATGATATTTTAGGGGACACAAAGAGGTTTAATTAGGAATGTGTGGGGACTTAGTTAATAGTATTATTATATAGTAACTCAAATAGTTGCTATAAAACTGGAAAATTTAAATAATATCAGGCAATTTTTAAAGATCAACGATTTAAATAGTTGCTAAATGTAAAGAGAATGGGAATGGAAAACTAAATAGAAAATTAATAGAAAGTCTGATAATTTTATTTGTACAAAGATTATGATTTAAATGGTTGCTATACTTTAAAGGGATATTTAAAGTTAAGTAATTAAAATAGTTCCTATAATTAAAAAGGATATTAATTGGTATAAAAATGGGTAATTTTAAATAAAGGAAAACTTGAATAAATTAATTCTTCTCTCAAAAGTTTTACAATGGAAATACTTGCTTTAATCAGCAGACGAAAATTGAAGGGTATAAAGACTTTGGCTTACCAAAGTCATCCTTCCATTTTTTCCGTTGTCTTGCCTGGATTTCTTACCATTTTCTCGGTAAGTCCTCGGCAGGGATTTATTTTTCCTCTTTAGTTTTTTCGTTTTTTTTTGTTTTTGCGGTTCGGTTGAGTTCAGTCCATTGACCTGCCATTGTGTGTGGATTTTACTTGGCCCTCTCGTTTGTTTCTTTTCGGCAATTAATTTAGTGATTTACTTAATTTCTTTTCCTGTATTTCGAACACGAACACTGCTCAGTGTGAGTGTGTTGTGTGTGTCTTGTTTTTGGTCTTTCTCTGGCTCAAATTTTTTGATTGATGCATTCTCGATGCGATACGAGTGGTTTTCCTCTTCCATTGCCATCCATTTTGCCCATTCGATTCGATTTTTCGCATTACTCATACGCCCCGTGGCCAAAGATTTCACTTTATCAAACTTCAAGTTGCGTTTTCATTAAGTCGAAACACATCAGCATTTTTCCGGCCCTAGTTTCAGCTTGTGTGTGTTTTTTATACCCAATCCCTCTTGCCTTTGGGCCATTTCATTTGCATTCTTCACTGGCTTTCAGCTTTTCTTTACCATTTTCTTTGTTTTGTATTGTTGTTGTTTTTCTTTCTGTATTTTCCCCACCAAGCCCCAGCAATTTGGTAGAGCAACAAATGATGCGTAAGAAATGCTTTAATAAATTCGGCAACAGTTTTCCCTCCCTCGTGTTGTTTTCCATTTCCCATTTCCCCATTTCCCCCCTTTTCTGGGCCATTTCACTGGCAAAGTCTTTAAGGTGCGGGTGGGGTCTCCCTGCCTCTCTCTGCCTCTCTGGATGTGTGTAGTATTTTATAGTTTTCTGGCCGCACATCTATTCCGTTTGTTTAAGAGCTAATAAATATTTTAGCGGCCTTCCAGTCTGTGTGTGTGTGTGTTTGTGGAAAAATATGTTTGCAGCAGTTGGAAACAAACGAGCGAGCAAACGAGTTGAGTAAATCAAGCCGCACTTCCGCTTCCAAGCGGAGTTTGGGTTTGGGTTTTGAATGTTCCAAATCAAAAGCTAGCAGCACAACCCTTTCCGGCCCAACCAGCGCCCCTGAAAAGAGTCCTTGGTCCCTTGCAACCCCCCCTTGCACCCCCTGGCACCCTTGCAAAAAGGGAGTCCTCCGTGATAACCCCTCTTCCTGCTTTTGTTTGTCTGCTGTCTGCCTTCTAACTGAATGAAAGCCTTGGCGCGTTGACTGATTTCGAATGGATTTTGCACGCTTCGCATGTGTGAGTTTTCTCACTGAGAAATCTGGTTGCCAAGAAGGTAAATTCTATTGGAATTCTAGACAAATATTAAGCTAGTAGTTAAAATTTAATTTATTCTTAGTAATACTAAATTATTTCAATTCAATTCAAAAATAGGCATAGAAATACCTTCTGAGTAAGCAGACAGTTAAGGATGCTTTTCATTGACATAAATTTGAATAACTATAAAATTGAAATACTTCAGCTGCTTCTTTAAATATATATTTTGAACCTATGTTCCTAGAGACTTAATAAATAATAAAATAGATATTTAGTAATAATGTTTGTATTTTATAAACATAGGTAGAGTACTTAAACAATGTCAGTTTATCATCTTTTAGAAATAAAACCAGATCCAAAAATCTTTAGAAATAAAATCCTAATTAAAAAGTTAATTTAAAGTATTGAAAAAATTTTCTGACTCAAAGCTATAAAAATATAGGTCCCAACTTAAGTTTAAATAATTTATTAAATTATATTATATTATATTAAATTTATAAACACCCAAACATGGGCTTAAATATTTGATTTAAATACATTTTCCAATGCTTATTCGTTTATTTAAATACTTAGACTCAAAAAAAAAAAAAAAATTTAATTAGTATTAAATGCTACATTTTTCAAATTTGAAATTTCAAAACCAATTGCAAAATGATATTTCACAAATTTATAAAAGCCTTAATCTTAGCTTAAATATTTTACCTAAATACATTTTGCAACGCGAACTCTTTTTATTAAATGCAAGTACTTAAAAAACATTTAAAATTAGTATTCAATGCTACATTTTTCGAATTTAAGCTTAGACTTATCAAAATAAATTACAAAATTATAATTCTCACAAATACTAAATTTATAAAAGCTCAAAACATGTGGATAAATATTTAATTTTAATAAATTTTTGCATGCTTACTCATTTAACTAAATGCTATAGTTTAAAAACTGTATTTCTCATAAATACCAGAAACCCAAAATGTAAGAGTTTCCTTAATTTAAACTTAAATCACTTCCTTGAGACCCCAATTTTTTCTCAGTGCATCTGATTGTTTGGTAGTGTGCGGAGTCACAAAATCCCGTAGGTGCAAAATAGCGCACTCCAGGCAACGAGGCACGTTCACGTTCACATTTGTGTTTTTTGTTTTTTGTTTTTTTTTTTTGCTTTTTTGTTTCTTGTATATTTTTTTGTTTTCTTCCTTTTTGCTGCTGCTGCTGCCGCCGTTGTTCCTCTGCTCATTTTTGTGTGTTTATTTGTTTTTGTTCACTAGGAACAACACAAGAAAGGGTATCCAGGGTATACCATACACTCGAGCAATGTGCTCAGTCAGCGGAAAATTCGATCGGGGAAGCACAGAGGTTCCTATTTTAAGAGGTTTTTCATCTTAAAAGCTACGAATTTTGTTCTTCTTTTATTTTTGGAGATTAAATATCTAAATAAATAATGTGGTACTTAAAGAAATATAATGGAGAAAAACCTCCCAAAAATAATGTTTAATGATAGTAAAAAGAAAAGTACTGATTTATTTAGAAAAGAATTTAAATAGAAAGTTAGGTAAACTTTTTTTAAATCTAAAAACTTGCTTAAAGACTATAAGCTATTTATATATGTATATAATTTAAAATTAAAATAAAACATGTGGTATATATAAAATATATTTATATATAAAAGCAAAAAACCCTTTTAAAAAATAATGTTGAATGAGAGTAAAACTTAAAGTTCTGATTTTTATAGACAAGAATTTCGAAGGCTTATTTTAAAGCTAAAAACTTGCCTTAAAAAATATATATTATTTATATTTATAATTTAAATTATTAATTAAAAATTTATATTTAAAAATAAACATAAAATCCTGTAAAAAAAAGACAACATACCAAGTACAGGTCATCAATTAGTTGAGTTTCCCCGACATACTGTCTCTCTCTTCGGCTTGGCTGTCCTGCCACAGTAAAGCCTCGACTGAGGTTTTTGCGTTTGTTTAAGGAACAACTGGAGAAGGAAAGGCAAAAAGATAGACAGAGTGAGAGAGAGAGAGAGAGAAACAAGGATGAGGAGCAAGAGAAGGATAACTTGAAAAAAGAAGGGGGGAAGAATTGTGCGGCAAAATAAAATAAACCAAAGTGTTGGTAGAGACGCACTTCTGGGATTGGTTTGGAACACGCCGGGCTTTTCTTCCGATTTTTCCGCTTTTCTTTCTTCTTTTTTTTATCCTTTATGTTTTTGCATTTTTGCATTTGTTTTATGTTGTTGTTGTTGTTGTTGTTGTTGCCTTTAGCCCATTGGGAACACGAATGCGATGTGCTTAAGCGGAAAACATCATTTTGCTGCTGGTATTGCAGGTTGCAGATTGCATGTTGCATGTTGCTCCTGCAACTGTACTCCACTGACATCCTGCGACTTATTGAGGTGTTAAGCTAAACACAATTCCAATATTGGAAAGCAAAACACAAGGCGCCAGACACAAGGGGATAACACACAAAAGGAAAGAACAGCAAATGAGTTGCCAGGACTTGATGGTCAGTGTTTTGTTTTGTTTTCTTTCTTTTTTTTTTTGACGCCTTTGGCGAATTTATGCCTGTACCAATGCGGCGTATACTTGATATTGCGGATACTTGATATTGATGTTGAGCCAGAATCCCCACAAAGGAGAACGTGATAATCAAGAAGGCAAAAAAGAAGAGCCAGGACAACATGCAGTCAAGACAGAAAGAAAGACAGACATAAGCTGATTGCTTCTGTTGGCTATTTACTCGTCCTGCGTCCTGCGATTTATATATGTATATAGTTATGTGCAAGGATATTTTGTGTGGCTTGATTTCTGATCATATATCAAAGCTAGTCCGGGAAGGGGAACTGTGTGTAGCTGTGAGTGTGTGTGTGCTCGAGTCCTGTTGATTTCCGGTCCTGCCAGCTGCTCTAGTGTGTGTGTGTGTGCTATATATGGGTTCCTGTTCCTGAGTGTGCTGAGTAATGTCCTGAGAACCAAGGACTAAGGATATAATTTATTATAATAAATAATAATATTACTAAAATTTCAAAGATAAAAGCAAGCTTAAGAGCTCTTATTTTGCTCAAGATTATTAAATAATTTAATTAATTCCAACTTTGTTAGCTTTCTTACTTACTTACGCTGTCTGCACTATATATCCTTGATGTCCCTGCTGCTCCTGCTGCTCCTTGCTGCTCCTGTTTTTTGTCATCTGCTGAGCACAGCAAATTAGCATGCAGTGAACATGTGTTCGGCTGTCAGCCGGCTGGCAGTCCTTCAGCCACTCCCCTTAATTCCCGAGTAAGTGTGTCACATTAAATGATACGCATCACTTGACACCAAAATGTGCGAAAGAAGAAAGCCAAAGCTAAAGCTAAGGAGGGAGTGAGGAGTGTTAGAGGAAAAACAGGGAAAATATAAATGGAAAAGTGAGAGAAAACTCGTCCAAGGGGTGTAAGTTCAGGGGAAAATTACGCCTTTGCCGTCTTAGTTTCTTAATGAGTTGTTGAAGATGCCGGCATATGTTCAAGGAAAAATCAATATATAACCAGGGAACAGTTCACAAATACCCAAAGGAACACAACTCTTTTTTTTTCAAATCCACAAAAAAAGGGTTTAAAAAAAACAAGAAAGATGCAAATGGCAACAAAATGGAAGTTGATTTTAAGTTGTTGGCCTCTAGGGGAAAGAAAGGAAAAACATACAAAAAAAACTGCAAAGTTAGGTCAGCGAGACCGTACCTTAAGATACCCTTTTATCAGTAAGGATACAAAACTATCTCCTTATATCCTGAATACCTCTCCTACTAAAGGGTAAGCCAGGAAAAGAAAAGAAAGGAAAAAGAAACAAATAAAAGTCGATGTCGGCGGAGGCTAAGACAAACAAACAAGCAACGGTCCAAGACAACAAGAGGTGACAGGAAACAGGAAGCCCAGGATGCAGAACGTGCTCAAGTTCGGGACATTCATATCTATATATATATATATATATAAAGAGATATATATATATATTTGCAACAGACCAAGTAGGCCCCGACTCCCGACTTATGTGACAGTGAGAAAATCCGTTGCCACAGTCCTAGTCAGCCTGTCGAGCCTACACACACACATTCAAGTCGAATTATTTTGTGGGAACCTCACGGAAAAACAACTTTTTCGGGAAACCAACGCAAAAAACCCCCCAAAATTTTCAGTTAGGACTTAAAGGCGAGGCAGCGCAAAAATAAAGACAGCAATAAATTGAATTCGTAAATACTCGATAGTTATTATGGCCAAGTCCTTACGCCAGTCTTTGCGCCAGAGCAAGGCCAAGAAACAAAGTTCGAGGCGAAAGCTAAGATCCTCGATACGTTCTTCGGATGTCAAAAGGCACACAAGACGCTCCCCGATGCGTAGTCAGAGAAAGCTAAAGACAAGCCCGAAGACAGGCCCCAAGAAATCCTTGGGCCTCTCTCGCAGGATCAAGCTCATAGATGCCAGTCCCGTTACCAAATCAAAGAAGGGCGCTGGGACCTTGGTCTTCTTGGCCAAGGACTCGTCCCGCAAAGGCGGCACAAGGACACCAAAATCTGCAGTAATTTCGCGCCCAAAAGCGGTTCGAATGGAACCCAGGTTTATGAACCATTTGAAGGCTCGCGAGGGCGTTGACTTTTTTTGCAATCTCGGTCTGAGGGTCCTCCAATCAAAGCCCGACGATCAGCAAAAGAGACTGCGAGACGGTAAGGCAGGAGGATTGATCAAAGGAATGGTCGGTGGCAGGCTGGATGCCGGCAGATTGGAAGCAGGCAGATCGGAGGCAGGCAGGTTGCAAGCCGGCGGCTTGGGGGCAGGAAATCGAATGAAAGTGGGCGCCAAAAGATGCATCGATTTGACTGAAGTTCCCCGCGGAACTGAGCTGACGCGTGCCGTGGGACTCGGAAGCCTGTGCCCGAGTCCTGTCCTCAACAGTAGTGCCAGCATGTCGGCCAAGGATGTTGTGGTCCCACTGACCAATCGCCTGCCCATCATTGATTTCATCTCCACCAACGAGTTCAATAAGATGAACGAGTCCCAGAAGAGTTCCCGTCGAAACAATCGTTGATTTCTTTACACGAAAGAGTAACGAATTATTCAAAATTTTTCAGTATCACTTGCTGTGTAATTTATATAATCAGTTGATATACAAATTCTTAAGTTGATTCGATAAATTAAAGAACATGTTTCAAATTGCTAATAGGATAAATAGCGAGTTTTCAATCATAAGTAGCTAGTAACGAGTACAGAACAGACGCTTAAAAATAAACAAAGTAACAAAAGAAAACTATACAGAAATTTCTAAGAAATAACTAGTAACTTATTAGTAGCGAGTGCAGTAAAAGACGACGAGTAGCGTATATTTTCCTCTTACTAACGAGTAATTACCAACATATGCGAGTTGCGTGTAGTAATTGGCGAGTAAACAAAGCTCTTAAAAATAAAAAGTAACGAATTGTAAAAGAATGCAGACAAATATATACAAAAAAACATGTCTAGTAAAGCAAAGCGCAACGAATTAGGAATGTTGTCCCCACGAACAACGAGTAATTACGAACCGCAACGAGTAAACTAAAGTTTTGACGACAAACGGATGACTACCAACGAATCCTGATTCGGGTAATGAATTCAGCAATCAACGAGTGCAGGATCTCAAGAGCAAACAACTTATTCGCACAACTTTCAAGCGATCGCAAAACATTTTCATTTTGCTTGGTTTATTTGGACATACCAGAAATACATATTCCCAAATGAAATTGTTGGACAAGATGGAATGGGAATGAGAATGGGGAATGGCAATGGAAATGGATTTTTGGTTGGGGATTTGGATGGTGGCAAAAAAGGGGTTTCCTGCCGTCTTCCAGTTGCGATTGGGGGCAGCGAGGTCGACTGCGCCAGTAAGCGAACTTTTGCGCAAATTATCTGCGTCGCGTTTATTTCGCGCAAACAAATCGCAAAACTTTTGCAGACGGCGACCCAGCGACTTTGCCTTCTGCCGCCTCTCCCGAATCTCATCATCATCCTGGTCCTGTTCCTGGTCTTGGTCTTGGTCCTGGTACAGTTGTAAAAGTTTTGCCGGTACAAAAGTTTGGTTGGGAGTCGCCTGCCCCGACTTCAGAAATCCCTGCTCCTCATACTCCCGACTTTCTTTCAGTTTTCGGGGGCATCTTGCAGCAATTTACGGGTCTTGGGGAACTTGAGAAACGAATGGAAGATGGAAGCCAGGCAATTGATGCACCACCAGAAGAAGGGTGAAGAGGGGTGAAAAAGGTTGCTCCATTGAGATGGGATTGGGGAGAGAGAGAGGGATACCTCGTTCCTGGGGAAAATTCCTGCCGCCATTTTTGTTGTTGCAGCTCAGAGTTTTCCGGCTTGTTTTAATTTTCGCTGCCGGAGAATTTGCATTTTAGCCAGAAGAGCAAGAAGACGACGATTGCGGCTTTTAACCGCAAACCGAACGGAAATTGAGATTCATTTAATTCATTGTGCGCCGAGCTGAGTTTTCGGGATAACTGTGGAGGGCATCCAGGGCAAGAAAGGGTTAAGGCAGTGTATTACACGGAGAGAAATGTGCCTGAAAAGTAAATTGGTTTATTTAAATAAATATTATAATTTTTATTTTATAATTATCTATATAACATAATTATTTGTAGTTAAAGATTAAACAAGGAAAATATATTCTTAAATATAAAATATATATTTTTAATATTTACATTTTCTCGAATTAATGATTTATATTTTTCACGAATTAATGAAAATGTAAACATTTAAATGACATGCTACATATATTAAATAATACAATTTTCCTGTTAATTATTTAATGAAAATGTAAATATTTAAAAGGCATGCTGCCTACTTTTTATAATTTTGTTTATTTATTTTGTCAAATTATTGCGATTATATATTTTATTTTATTTAAAATTATGCCAGAAGCGGATTTATTAAATGTTTTATGACCTGAGATTTTAATTTATAATTAAAAAAAATACATAATAGTTAAATTATTGTAAATTTTTTAAATATGTAAAATAGTTGTTTTGTAGATTTTCTTTTCAAATGAGAGCCATGTTTTTTACATGTTTACAATCAAAATATTTAGCTAATATTATTAATATAAATGTAAAATATGTATTTATTTATTTAATTATTTATAATATTAATAAAAACCCCTATGATAGTATTTTTTATATATTATATTTTTATTTATTTAATTAAATATTTCTTTTTTTTTGTTATATTTATATTATTTTTTTTATATTTGTTTAATGCAAGGTAACAAAGTCTTTATTTTGCACCAAATGCATATAATACAATTTCTTTTAAAGTGGGTTAAATATTGGCTAATAATTTTGTACCTATTTCTCGAAGTGTATTCGTTGACTGGCATAATCAGCGGGCGGAGGGGGAAAAAGTCTGAAGGGGGGTGGGGGGCTCGAGGAAAGTTAAGCAGGACCAAGGAGGTGGCACTGCTGCACAGCAGCTATGGCGGACAACAGTTAAATGACTGCTGCAGCCACGTCAGCGGCAACGCCTTTGCTAATATTTATGCCTCCGGCTTTTAAATCAGCAGCAGCAGGACGCCGGGCAACAGTGTCCGCCTCCGAAAGGACCCTTTTGGCCAATAGAAAGAAAGAAAGAAAGCAAAAAAAAAAGCAGAATCCTTGATTGCATGCAAGAAGCAAGCAGAGCATCGAAGACGCCAATTGGAATGCTGAATAGATTCTCTTTTTGTCCGGCAAAGTGAGCCCAAAATTGGCTGTGGTGAGAATTTGATTAAAGGGATTACGCCAGAGTTGGGATATATATTTTTTTTTAGGAGCTGGAAAATTGTTGTTTATATAATTTATTGAAAAATTATTATAGCCAGCAGGTTATTGGCACAGTCCTTTTCGATTTTATTAGCATTTTTCTATACCAATCGGACTTTAAACTTTAAAAAATTCAAGTTTGAACATTTTTAAGGCACACTTTTTGCCACAAGTTTGTTGTAATTCTCATTAAAAATTAATTTATTATGTAAATTATGTACTTTTCGTACTTGAAATCTTCTCTTTATTGGTTCCCTTAAGGTTCCCATATTTTTTTTCAAGAAGGTTTTTTTCTTAGGTTCGTTTTGCAAGTTAGTTCCTTAGTTTATGATCGTAGTTCCTCGATAACATTATCGGGTGCGCTCTTTTTTTTATAGATTTTTACATTTGAGAGTTTCTTAGTCTTACCTTATCTCTTACTTGTACTACATTATTTACACTATTTGCAGTAATATTTATTTAGGAATTTAAAACAAGTTCTAGGCAGGATTTTTATTTAATTATTTATTACTATAATTATTAATTTATTTACACTCTTTACATAAATTTTTATTTTAGAATTTAAAACAAGCTCTACGCAGGCTTTTTTCAAGAAAATCTTTTTGAAGGTATTTTGGTTTGGTCCAAACGTAACCCAGCTCAAACGTTATGAGCAGGAAGCTTAGAAGTTGGGGGATGTAACATATGGATTTTCCAATCATAAAATGAGCTCGTTTTGTAAAAGGATAAATTGGAGTGTGTGGGAGGAGCAAGAGGAAAATGGAAGGCGGCCTGACATCCTTCGAGTTAAATGCACAAATGCAAGTCGGTTATCTGAATGGGCTAGCAGCGGCAATTGATAAAGCAATTATGCAGGATGCAAGTGAGACTGGATGGCATTCAGGTCATATATGTGTGTGTCCTTCTCTCTCTCTATCGATAGCACCCTCTCTTTCGTCCTGTATAGGCTACACTCTCTCCCTTTCTCTCTCTCTCTCTCTGTGCGAGTTGCAGTTCCCATTTCGACCTGCTTATTGAACGCAATTACCTGACACAGTTCTGTTCAGTTTACGCAAAAACGATGTCAATGCACGGGTCAAAGTTCAGCCAACAAAAAGGGAGAAGCCCAAAGAGACAGGGATATGGATAGCTAGTGAGAGTGTGTGTATAAGTGTGTGTGGGTGTGAGTGTGCGGAACTTTCCTTTTCAGGACTTTGTTAATTAGGCAAACCCCTGTCCCAGATTCCACAAAATCTGATTCGCCACAGCGGGGCTCCACAGCAGCGACCCAAACGCCCAACCAATTGACCCAGTAATCCAAGCCAGATAAACTTTATATAAAAACAAAAACAAAAAAACAAAAATGGAAAACAGCAACAACAAACAAAAGGGCATTGAAAACAACGAAATAACAAAAGTGCAATATTAAAAAACACAAGTGCAAAAATCGAATTGCAATGCCAACAAGCTGGAAACTGAAACCGAAATGACCGAGGAGGTTACGACAAAAAACTAGAAAGGAAGTTAACTTTTATACCCTTTACTTTTTTTTGGCAAAGAGTATGCATTCTGAATGCCGATTTCTACAGTGATTGCTATAATTAAAGTCCCTGTTAAGTTAAAGTCTCTTTTAAGAGACAAACCAACAGCTATATTAAGTGTAGGGTAATAATTACAGTTGCTTTAAGTGACTTGCTCTTTACAGCACAATTGTGTGCTTCACAGCTCTCTGTTAGTTCTTTATCGTTCAGATAAATTACAGAGCGCTTAAAAATCGATTTCTTTGGCTACTTTATTTCGGTATTTATACAAAAATAGTTCTGTAAATAATAATATTTAACTTGTCGTCTAGATAACTTTGTAGTGTAGTAACCACCGTCGTTCGTGTTCGCAAAGACAATTAAATAATCGTTGTGAAATTACTCCATACATAAAGAACTATAATGGGATTTCTGGGAATTATGCCATCTATAAATGATGATGGGTTGCCGACGACCCTAAGGACTGCGATTACAGGGACTACAGGGTAGGCAGGGAAGTGCGGAAGGAGGACATCCGTCCAGAGTGACCTCGACCCGGCTATAACTTGTGTTTGGCGGCCCATTGTTTTGGCCGATACTCCTTGCTTTTTTATTTATTTTTTTTTATCGAAACGTTGTGTGGGTTTTTTGTTGTTGTTGTTGTTTTATATTTTTTCGTAGATTTTTCGTAGGAGGAATGAGTTGACCAGCAGCCAGTTATCGCAATCGCAATTGCTATCCATTTCATTTACCGCAGGACAAATTTTTATTGCTGACCCAAGCAGCAAGCGGCAAGGACATTGGGCATGGCATTGTTTCAATTCATATATATATGTATAGACATATACATATATAAAATTGCCGGAAAAGTTGCTGCAATTGTCCTCATTTTCTTTCAGTTAACAACGATTTTATTGTTGTGCAACATTTTACATAAATAACAAGAACAGAGGCAGCTCAGGACAGGACAAGACAGGACAGGAACGGGCAGGGCGAGGCAGGGACAACAAGACAACAGACCCAACCCATGTCCCATGTCCGTTTTGACAGTCGTCAAGTGCATTGTGCACTTTGCTAAAAACAATTTTGCATTTTCCCCACAATACTACGGCTACTGTGGAAATTCCGTATTCCGTATTCCCCGTTCCGAGTTCCGTGTTCAGTTTTCAGTGTTCAGTGTTCAGTGTTCGTCAGTCAAGGGCACTCCAATGAATGTTTCTGAATAAACGAGCGAGTGCTTGTACATATTCATACGAGTAGGCTGTACCGCACTCGTGTCGGTGTTTGAGTGGCCGTGTAACCACAAAAGTCAAAAGCCTATTTAATTATGTTGACAATATGCAAATAACTAACCATGAACTGGCAACAAGAATAATTGCATTTCGGCCTGCGGTCCGGACTCAATTTTTATGCTTTTCACCCGTCACACGTCATTTTGTGATTAGAGGAATTTCTGTAGCTGTGTTTTAGCATTGGATTAATAATGCCAAGAGCTGTCTTTTTAGGAATTTTCAAGTTTATTCCAAGTTTAATGTTCAATTTCAAATGTTTTGCCTTGACTGGCTGCGGTTTTCTTGCTTAATTTTTGATTCTCAATAGTGTGAACTTAACCTGCTCAAATAATTCAATTTTGTACATTTGTCTCTTTTGAAGCTACATACATTTTCTTAGATTTTAGACAATAAAGTAGTGAAGATTAAATCACAGAAATCGATTTAAGCTTCTTTAAGATTGGCTAACTTTATTATTTTGCTTAATTTTCCATGCTTTTTCCATAAACGAAGTTATCAGAATTGTTGTTTTTTATTATTATTATATATTTATTATTTTTATTAATATTCCATGCTTTTGCCATAAACTTGTGCTTTGTTCAAAGGCTTTTCATTAGTTTAATACATTTTCTTATTTGTAAATTCAATTTGAATAGGATTTCCACACCTGTGATTAATGTGTGAAATCTCACGGTTTGCCTAGGAATCATATTTTTATTGTGTGCAAATTGTGTAGTGAAATTAATTGAGTTTTGTTTTAAGGCATTTAATTTTAAATATGCATTTAAGCTAACTTTTAATTGAGTTTCAAGTGTTAGTTTGTTATTAACTTAAGTATTATTATTTATATGCAAAGTTGTATAATTTTCTTATATTTAAAATTGTGTATTCCTTGCATTTTTTTACATTTTAAAGTGGACTATCAAAGACATTTAAACCTGTTCCAATTCAGTGTACTATTTTTGCTTTAGTTGTGTTCGATTTTTAACCCAACAAAAAATACTTTATTTGTAGGCCAGTCTTGACCCTTTGTCTGCAAAGGAAACTAAGCTTATGCTGTGTGAAACTTAATTAGCGACATATCGTCTAATATTGACGATTTGCTTAACCCATTTACAGCATCCAAAGCACGATTCGCGGGCACATCATGCGATTCATAATGATGATGGCGAGGCGTGTTAGTTGGGTAGTCCAATTGTTTCACAGACAATGAATGTCATGTGGTGATTAGCATTTTGAACTGCCAACTTGTGGGGCAGATTAACTGCGGCTTCTAAGGGAAGGAAAGGGGGGTGGTTTTAAGGGGGCCTTAGGGGGTTAAGGGGCTCACTGGGCTTGTGGAGAGTGTCGCCGACAATATAGCTGGCTTCAGTTTGTCGTAATTTGAATGCCAGACTCCCGGCTCTCTTGGCCTTATTGTTGTCACATCAAATGCGGCGACTTGGCAATTTATGCTGACAGAATGGCTATGACTTTGGCCTCCTCCGACTCCTTCTCTCCTCCTCTGGTCTCGCCCACTAATTGGATAACATAATATTTAACTAATTTATTTGATATATATACTTGTGATAAATGGCACAATGCCACGTCAGGCATTTAAATGGAAATTCCGAGCTGCAATTGCAATTTATGTATGTCAGAAAGGCATTTCTGACATGACAGCCCAAAGAGAGAGAGAGGAGACTCAAAACCAAAAGCCAAAAAGCCCAAAGTCCAGACACCGACACAGACTTCGTCTCTGCCTACCTACCCTGAGAAGCAATTGTTGGGGGCGTGGCCTAATCAAATTATCGCAAAATTCAATGAATTTCAAATGAGCAAAGTCGGACAAGACGAGCAACGTCTTTGAGAGCCGCTTCAGCTCAAGTGGATTGCGAGGCGATACGATTCGATGCTGATGCTGATTGCCGGCGAACAATTATTTGATTTAATTTAAACTCGGAGATTGTCCTAATGAATTGCCCAGTGGGATGGCTCTGAATGATGATGGGATTAAGTCAAGATCGAAAATGTGTTTGGCCTGCTTTCTAATTCAATTAAAATGATAATGGTCATGGCCATTAATTAGTATCAATCTGCAAAAATACTTAAGCTGCGATTATGTATCTTCATTTCTATTGTGAGTGTGCTGACAGTTTTGATTGTTGAAAATAGAGCTGAAAATAAAGGGATTTTTTTTTAAAAAATAAATCGATTTAAATACGAAATACTTTTTACACAAAAAGTTGTGTTTTTTTGGTCTTAAAATAAAATAAATATATAAAATAATAATATAACCTGTTGTTCTTCATATTTTATCTAGGAATAAAATAATACATTTTTGGTTTTTTTATATAACATTTAATATGCATAATTTTATATATATTTTATTTCCAATTACTTTAACATATATTTATATATTTTTACAGAATATATAATGCAGTTAATAAAATTTAAAAAGTAATAACTTGTATTTATTTTTTCATTACGCATTCCAAGAAGTGTTGGAACTTTTTCGATTAATTCGATTCTGAGAATTCATATCGATGTATCATAAGTTGTAAAAAATCGATTAATTAATTATAAAATCGATTTTATTTCCAGCTCTAGGTTTAATGCTTATTTTTTTTTTTGCATTTGAATAAATGTAAACATATACTTTTTTCATGTTTTCATCATGGAATTAAATATTTTCCTTTATAAATATTTGATTTCCTTCAAAAACCAAGTAATATTCCAAGTTCCTAATGTGTAAGATACACAAACCGCAAAAGTAACCACTAATGATGGTCAAGAACATGGTCTGTGGCCTTCCCCTAATACGAATTTATTGATGTATCAACAGTTTAGGCACAATTTCTGGCCATATAATTAAGGCAATGGACTTTTCCCGGAATTCCCCTCATATATGGTATATATATTTTTGTTTTTTTTTTTATCTACCACCAAAACTAATTGAAGCCCCAACCGAAATTTGTGAGAGCAGCTCAGAACTCCCTGCCCCGAAATACACACTCACAGCATAGAGAGAACCATTAGGGAACCACTTGAGTGTAGCAATGTGTCAATTAACAATTTGCGCGCACTGTGTTTATGATGCTGCCCGTTGGGTTGGTTCGGAGCGGAGAGGAGAGGAAAGGAGGAAAGGGAGTGAAATGGACCAAGTGGAGCCCAACACTGGGTGCTAAATGATGCTGCACTGCCCTGCCCAGCTCTCTCCTGACCCTGACAAATTTATGCGCATCATTAGAGCTAAATATCTATATTGAAACGGGGGGTAGTCTGTGTGTCTGCAGAGAGAGAAATTAAAGGGATTCGGTTTGTGTTTTTAATAAATATTATAATGTTAAATTATAAGTAAATATTATTCTTTTACAATATTATTACACATAGTTTCTAGATAGTTTGTATTTTTATTAATATATTTAAATGTTAAATTATTATACTTACTAATAATTTAACATTTAAATATACTTTAAATGTCTTGAAGAATTTCTAGAAACAAAAATAGAAAATTGCTGATATGCTAGACTTATTAAATGTATATTATAGAGATATTAATTCAAGTTCTAGCTATATTTCCCAGTGTCTATATTATATTCATAGTCATACGGATGTGTTTGCTGGGGCCCAGTTTTAGACAAATGCCAGCTAAGTCCACTCAATTTGTTTGTTTTCTCGAACATTTAAGTGGCTCAAGTGGCCAAGCTAAATTCCCAATTGCTGTACATGTTGTAAATAAGTGTTAATAGCAACCCCAAAAAGCCACCCCTATCGCCCACCTCGGCGACCCGTCAAGCAGTTCGTTTGATGAGCTCAAGTGAGAAATTACTCGAAGAATAGGTGTGGACAGTAGTCTAGCTTAAGGACTTGTGTGTGACTTGATTTTTTTTTTGTATCGCATTATTCAACCATTTCTCTTTAGGTTTTATATTACAAATAAGAAAAAATTTATAGAATCGGATAGTAATACTGAAATATTTTAAATAATAAACAACACATTTCTAACTAACTTGGTAAAAAAATTAAATGTATAAAAATTAAATCATTTGAATTACGATATAATATATTGTACATTAATATCAGCCTGAATTAAAATTATAAAATGCATATATATCGAGAGAAATACTTAAAAACATCGATAAAATGGTACATTATATCGAATTTTTTATATATATGAAAATGTACAGCATTTAACAAGGTTATTCTTCAAAATTATTTGAAAAATTTGTATTAAATTAATATTTTTCTTTTTCCGAATATGCTGGTTCGATGAATCCAACAGAAAATCGATTTATCGCATTTTTTAAGCAATTTTAAAATATCGATTTATAAATCAACTTTTGATTATTATTTTAAAATATCAATTTTCATTTTTTACTATTACGATTTTTATTATATAAATATTTTCTGACATTCCGGAAATTTGTCTATTACTTAAACTGAAATTCGATTTATCTTCATAGTTAGCAAAATTAAAAAATTTGTTTTATATATAGACGATACATTATCTATATTTATACATTTGCTAAAATCCCCTTTTAAAATCCTCTGTATTTAATTAAATTTTTTAATTAACAATCAGAGCTAGTTAATTGAATATTAGTTATACACTTTGTACTGCGGCTTCCTTTCAAAACCCCATTCCCTTTTTGGCATCCATCAAACCCGTCAATAACAGCTCAATTGCGAATTGGCCTGGCCAATTAGGCAAATCAAACTTGGACTGTGTGTGCGAGAGGCATTTGGCCAAAGCCACCGCACAAACAGTGGGAAAAGCTAATCAAAGGCTGCCAACCCACAAAAGGAATGAATGAACGAGTCGAGTGCTGATCCCTAAAAAGAGGGGTGTGAAAAGCGCGGAGGAATCCAACCGATGAGGTGACGAAATCGCATTACAACTATTAAAGCCCCCACAGACACACACACAGGGAAAACCCATCCATTGCAATTTGGATTTCCCGCAGATAGTCTGTGACTTTTTCCTGAACCGCTTTTCCCCCCCCCCGTTTCGTTGGCAGCCAATTGTCTAACAAAGACTTAAAGGCTTAAAGCGCAAATAATCCACTAGGCCAATTGAGGGGCTTTCAAGGGGTAGGGGTTCTACGGGGGGGTGAGGGGTTAGGGGTTTGGTAGGGCCATTCAATCAATGAAAATGAAAATGAAATGAGGGGGTGCGATGGGGGTGCGATGGGATGGGTGTGAGTGTGTGCGCACTTATTCATTCATTTGTGTACTAATAGGCGCACAATCAGACCAAATGACAGACAATCAGTCAAACAAACAGACAAATATACACACGTATGTATGCCCGCACACACCCGCACACACACCCGCACACACACACACACACATGCTCTCTGAGACAAACAAACATTCAAACAAACAAACAAACAAAAGCGGTCGACGATGGCAGACAACAAACGACATTATCTAAAGTCAACAGCACCAACAAATCACACGCACTCACATAACAGACGCGTTAAAAAAATTAGTAAATATATCCTTTTCCTTTTTTTTTGTTTGTTTATATAAATAGGGAAAAAGGTAATTTGCAATTTATAAAACAAACGATTTATTTCATTTTTTAACACTAAATAAATATATAACTGATTGAAAGACTGAAAATTTAAGTTGTTTAAATAATTGTTCAACCAAAAATTTAATTTAATTGACGAGTTTTTTTTTATGACTAACAACTTTAATAAGTTTCAAATAATAATTAATAAATATTTTATAAATAATTATTTAACTTATAGAGCAGATATTTGAAAATGATTAGAAAATACAACTAATGCTTTTTAAAGTAAATCCATATTTAACAAGAAAAAAAGTTGTATGAATAATATAATAAATATTTATTTGACTTATAGCAGAGATATTTTTTAAAGCAATTAGAAAAAAAAGATTGTGAGCTGTTATTAGCAAAACAACTAATGGATTTTGTAGTAAGTCCATTCTTAAGAAGAAAGAAAGACGAATTTCGGTAAATGGGTTAAAAAAATGTATTAATTATTATTATTAATTAAGAATTAATAATTAAAAAAATACATATTTAATTTCAAAAATAAATATTTAAATTTATAGGAATTATTAGCAAAGAATATAAAAAATTTATTAAATTTATAAGCATTATGTGGTTTTTAAGATTTTTGGCTTGAAAAATAATTCCGGTAAAAGAAAGTATAGAGCTTTAGTAATTTTTTTAAATATATTTTAATAAATTCATATGCTACAATTTTTTAAATTTATAAATGGAAGACATGTTATGTTATTATAATTATTTATTTTATAAAAAAAATATTTTTTTTAAGATCATGCCTCTCTATTTTTTTTCTTGCTTGTTAAAATCCCAATTCCTATTCTTTTGACCGCAGCTGTGTTTGTGCTGCACACTTAACATCGATGCGGGCACCCATCCACACACACACACACACACACACACACACTACACACATAGACTCATAAACATACACACACACACACACATGCTGACATTAGGTGCGCTCTTTATGTTTTATCTCAAAATGCGATGCTTGGCTGCTGATGAGTTGCCTGTCAGCCAGCGCCACGCCCCCAACTACCAATCCCCCCAAGCCGCCTACTCCCGTCCCGACCTACACACTACACAATCCCCCCTCGTCAACGAGCTCTCTTCGGAGATGGAAGCTTGTCATTTACCCGACCCATGTCCTTTTTTTCCATCTTCCTGCTTAGGTTTAATATAGAGTCCTGCTCGTTCACTTAACGATTCTGTTTGCTATTTAAACATTAATGTTTTTTGGCAGTGTTGGAAAGGCAGCCTTGAAAAGCGACTGGTTCCAATTAGAAGAGCGTTCCGGTTTCTTGAATCCTTGTTAAGGATTTCAAAGCAATTATACTTTGAAATTTGTGCAGGAATTAAGAATAATTTCAAGCTCTGTTTGTTTTGATTTGCTTATTATTTTTGTACTCATACAAATGTTTAAACATCCCTGTTATTTGTAGTGTTGGAAAGGGCCTTGAAAAGCAACTAGCTTCAATTTAGATTTCTTGAATCCTCGTTAGGGATTTCAAATAAATTATACTTTGAAATTTGTGCATGAATTAGGAATAATTTTATGCTCTCCTTCTTTTGATTTGCTTATAAATTTTGTACTCATAAAAATCTTTAAGCATTCTCGTTATTTATAGTGTTGGAAAGGTCCTTGAAAAGCAACTAGCTCTAATTCAGATTTTTGAATTAATTATTTAATGAATAAAAATATTTTTATTGAGTTAATTTAATTAATTAATTTAATTTTCTTCGAAATTTTACTACATTTATTTCCTTAAACTGTTTTCTAACGGAAAGCCAGCAGAAACAATGTCATGAAATTTCTAAACATCTTTTGTACATTATGGTTCTTCATAAAAAATATATATACCAACACATGTACATTTGCTTAGATTTATTCTGTATGAAATTACTCAGAGAGAAAGAGAAAGGGGGAGAAAAAACAGAAAGTACTCAAGGAGTTTTCCGGCAAGCGGTTTTTCCACCCAGCCCCCCTCCCCCCAGGCGGCATTCATTGAGTTTCGTGTGGAAAACTCGCTCGACTTTGTTGTTTGCTTGTTAACTTTGACTCACTGCGGATGTTTCTTGTTCAGGTCTTTGTTGATGCTGCCATTATAGGTGGCATTATTTTACTTTTTTGTTGTTGTTGTTGTTGTTGCTTTTGTTGACTGTATAAACCGCTTAGCGTGCGTAATTTAAATCTCTTTTGTTGCCCAAGAACTCGTTCGGAAAATAGTCTTTTAACCATTTTTTATTATCACAAAATGGGCCAATGGCAATGGTTCAGGAGTGCAGCTTTGTCATACTAAATACTTTACTAAAAAAATTTAAAACACTCAACACTAAAATACTAAATACTAAATAATGTATGAAATTTGATATTTTGGTATTTTCTACACTAAAATACTAAGTACTCAATAACATATGTAATAAGATTTTTTGGTATTTTCTACAACTATTTCACTCAAGTACTAAGTAATAATAATAATAAAAAGTAAATAATGTGTGTAATATAATTTTGTAGTATTTTCTACTACTGCTTCTCTTTCACACTAAAATACTTAATACTAAAAAACATATGTAATATGATTTTCTGGTATTTTTTAGACTTGTTTCGCTTCTTTCACAAGAGATACTTTGCTCCCTTTACAACCTTTGCATATTTACGTTTCTAAAATAAATGTTAATTTAAGTCATATTGTTTTTATGACAAAATCCAAGTAATTTATTTATTTTTGTTTAAAAAAAAACCCCCATTATCTAACTATAAACTAAAGTAATCTATAATAAAAATCAATGTGTCTTGGCTTGCCTTTAGTTTCAGTTTTTGGCCATCACGGATTGCCTGTCTATGGTTACGAGTAACAAGTTAACTGGTCTCCGGCTAAGCCAAAGGGGATAAGACCTCAGGAATTTGGCCAAAAGAAACCCAAGACATTCCATTCACTTTACTTTTATTTTTTATTTTTTTTTTCGGTTTCTGATTCCAAGTTATTGATCAAGCTTGAGAGAGAAAAAAAAAAGAAAAAAGAAAAACAGTCTCCGCTTGGAGCTCCTCCAGCACGACGCCCCTGTGTCTGGGACATGACAGCTACCAGCGTTTCGTTCCAGGGAATCCCCTTGCAGTTGATTTTTTTTTTTGTTTCTTTTTTTTTTTGTGAATTTTAGATTTTCTTTTTTTTCTGTTTTTGTTGCCTAAAAGTCTTCAACTTCAACTTGTGCTTCCCGTTTTTCCACGACTGTCGAACATTTTTCGTGTGCAGTGGCGAAAATTCCGTCGTGTCCGTCGTCTCCTGGCTGGTGAGTTTGGATTTTATTTTGGGGCTGAGCAAAAGGGGGGCGTGGTTAACATTGGCAATGTCTGCACGCGATAGTTAACGTCTGCTTCTGGATCCCCGGGAACCGGGATTCCGGCTGCCAGCTCCTTGTGGCCACCTCCTGCGAGCGAGTCCCAGACGATAGGCAAATGCAAACAAAAAACTTGTTCGCCTTATGCCTCGTGCCCCATGCCCCATGCCACATGGAACGCCTCCCGTTCCTGTTCCCATTCCCCTTTCTTCCCCTTCCCCTTCCCCTCCAGTCTGTGCGTGAGTGAGTCGGCCGCTGCTTCCGCCTTTGCCAAGCACCGCCAATCATTGGCGTAAATTGAGCTCATTGTGGTCTAACACCATTACACCGGGCCATGTGTGTGGGCAGGCGGACACAGATAGATGGAGCTGCCAAATTCTACATTCGGCGCAAAATACACTGAGCGAAACGTTAGGCACTGCAAGAAAAGTGGATATAAATGAAGGTGTTTTCCTTGCTAAATATAATATTAACTCGCAAGGCGTTACTCATCTTATAAATTTATATTTTCTTTGCATACAAAAAATATTTACATAACGAATTTTTGAAGAAATTAAATATTTTCATTTTTAGACAGAAAAAAGAATACAATCTTGTAAGGCGCTACGCATCTTTTTTATTTATAATTCTTTAGCATAGTCCTTGTATATTTAAATTCGTTATTGTGTCCTGTAAAGTCTTAAACATACATGATTATATATATATAAATATATATATAACGAATTTAATATATCTGTTAATATTTCCTGTCAATATTTCAAGCTGGAAAAAATTGGTTTAAGAATTATTTTTGTGATTGATTTTATTTAAATTTTAAGGGTTTAGCCCAGATTGCTTTGATATACTTTGAAGAAAACGGTTCAATTTCCAACTTAAAAAAGGTTTTAACATTTATGTTATATAAGTTTTTAGTTTTTGGTTGCGCAAATTATATGTTCCACCGTTCATACATGAACATACACTAATACCAAATAATTCATTTAAACATTGAATTAAATTTATTTAAAAAATTGTCTTATATTTCGTATAATAAAAGTTCCATAAAATTTGGTAACTTATTTTAATTTGCTTCTCTTAAAATGAAATATTTATAAATAATTTAACAAATATTAAGGCATTGCAAAAACCCTTTTAAAAATAACCAACGTTGTTGCAAAGACTCCACTATAATTCCCAAGTTCGAATTCTGTGACAAGCTAATATTAAAGGTATATAAACATATGCTTAAAATGTGAAAGTCGGATCGGTAGCGATGTTTTCTGCCTGTACAAACTACCTGCCACACGTGATTTTTGACTTTAATATTTTAAAATATATAAATAATACATATATAAATATAAAAATATATAAATAATATAGAAGAATATATATTATATTATATTATATTAGAATATTATATATATATATTCTTCTAAAACATCATGATTTATATATTTCGATAGTTCTGCCAAACGTTTATAATCACTGCTATTGAGGCAAAATTTGTATATTCTGGAACTAAACAAAGTTGAATATTTAATAACCTGATAAAATACAAAAAAGTTCCTAATTTAATTACCAAATAAAATACAAAAGTGTGCCCAAGAACAGACCCCTTTTTTATTTGCAGTGCTGGGCTTAGGCCAAGTCTGGTGGCGCCTGTGTGAAGTCGTTAAATGCGGCAAAGTAAAATAAATTGAGCCAAGTCATGTTTCGAGCATGAAATGCATTTTTATTGCACCGAAACGAAACGTTCGTAGGGAGACGGGACACAGAGGATGTGGCTGTGAAGAGGTCCTAGCAAGGGTAGCCTCCGAAATATATGAACTATTGAAATGCACAAGATATTGACTGCCGACTGCCGACTGCCGACTAACGACCCTCGACCGTAGACCTCTGAAGTTGCCGGCCATAAAGTTCATAAATTTACGAGAGCGTCTTGCAGCAAGTTGCGAGTTGCTTTTGAGCAGCAGACAAACTTTCATCGAATGGAAATTATTATTTCATTTATCAGTTTTCCCGCAGAAATGGGGGGAGTAACATGGGTAAATAACTACCCACAAAAGGCAGTGATTGTAAGCCTTTCAACATGCCCTGTATCTTATAGATACATTTGATAGAAGATCGTTTATAATTTGTGCAAATACTTGAAATTTATAAATTAACTTTCATTTCATTACATTTAGAACTACACTCTCTTTGAAATTAAAATTAAAATCCTTCCTCTCTCAGTTAGCTTTTCTTGTTAGTTATAATTAAACCTCAACTGGTTAACATTTAACCAAGTAATTCTCATTCATTTTGCTCAACTATTTATTAATTCAAGTCTTTATCTTTTGCTTATCTCGTTGCAGGTGAGCTTTGCCGGCGCCGGTCATAATGGTTAGCAGCTAGCTGCGTGGAAAGTGGTTTTCCGAGGGGAAAAACGGGAAAGCTTGGTTGGTAAAAACTCCAGTGGGGGTAAAGCTGGAGTAGCTTGCCGCTAATTTCCCCCATTAGCAGATCCCTTAGATGCCTCAATTCCACACCGCATCCCCCCTTCCGCTCCCTGCCACCCGCTGTGTGTAAATGTATCCAAGTCCATGTTCCTTCTGGTTTTTTTTTTGGTTCCCTGTGTTTTTTCGGCTTTTTGGCCCCCCTGCAGCTTCATAAATTTGAATGTAATACTTCCATGTTGTACCATTTCGATGGTGGTTGGAGGAGGGGAGGGAAAAAACGCTTACAACGCCGAAAATTATGCTATAAAAATGCACTGCCACTAATTAGGCCAACACAAACATGGCTCGAAAAAATAGAGAAAGGAAAAGAAAATAATCCTAAAGAGAAGCCAACAACAGCAGATGCGTTCTTAGAAATTTCGCCTTGGCTGGCCTTTTAATATCTATATATATATATATTAAGTAGAATATATATATTTTTATGTACGATTTTTTTTAACAACTTCTTTTGGGCTCCTCAATGGCGCTCTCTTCTTGGTGCGCTCCGTTTCTGTTGTAAGTGTAATCATCGCACGATGAAAGCCGCTTACAATAATTGCCCCATTTTGTCCGGACATCGTGTCCGTGTCCGAGTCTGTATCCGTATCCGCTCCCTGTTCCCTGTCCCACTGTTCCCCTGTTCCCTGTTCCCATTCCCGTTTCCGAACACGGACACAGGACCCAGGATACAGGACACTGGATGGTCTGGAAACACGGGGCTTCTTTTTTACGCCGTCTGCTCTCCGGCGGCTAAAATGCATTTGAAGTTGCCACGTTTTGTGTCGATTTCCATTTCTCCTTTATAACATTTTTATGGTCTAGCAGCCTTATTAAGTAATACAGTTTCAATCGAAAGTTCGTTTTGCGAGATATTTTGAAAAGATTATTAATCAGAATTTATTTATTCAATTTTTCATTTTAATTGTAATTTATGCTTCGTCTTAGACAAGTCTTAGTATTCTTTGTGGTCCTTGCTATTTTATTCAAATTAAAGTCATTGCTAGTAGTCGTTTTTTTTGAGGAAAATATTTAAATTAAAACAAAATGCTAGTAAGTTTTTAGGTGAATTATCGAAAGAAAGCAGCGCAAATAAAATTAATTAAAACCTGTTGGAAGGGAGACATAAAATAGAAAAGAGACATAAATAAAAACAAACTTATGAACAAATAAATACAAAAACGGGTAGTTTACCAATTTATTTTTTAACATTCTTTATGCTCTCTTAATTTTTTAAATTATTTTAATGTTAAAATTTACTATTTGCACATAATATTCATTATTAACTTGGCCAATACTTTTTTGCTAAGACATAGACATTCTACTCTTGAAAATAAATCAAAAAATATTAATAGGCTAATATATATATATATATATATATATATTTTTAAATAAATCAAACGGACTTAATTCTAAGTTCCAAGATTAAATCTTTATTTAATTCTAAATTTATATCTTTAAACAAAAGTCCTATAAAAAAGTTTTCCCAATTAATTTTATGTATTTATGCAACCCTCCTCCCTTCCTTTGTTTACTTTGTTGACCTGTTTTGAAGTTTAACGTTATATATTTTGAAACTTTTCAAACAAATGTTGATTATTTAAAATTTTCTTTCGCTTTTCTTGTTGTTTTCCCTTAGCCTTTTCTATTTTCCCTGCGTTGATATATGAATTTTAAGCGTTTTGGTCAGTCATAAATGTTATTTATTGCCTGTTTTAAGGGTAGAATCTGGGTATATTTATACCGCTTGGCTTTGTTGTCCTGTCAATGTTTTTGTTATTTCGGATTTTTTGTTGTTATTATTTTTTTTTGTTATTGTTGCCGCCTAGACAAGGGTCGAAAATGTGTTGGGGAAAACTGAAACTTTTTTTTTTCGTTGCCGCCGCTGATTCTGCTGTGTTGTGCGGTCATTTATGTCATTTCATATTTATTCAGCGGCCTTCCGCATAATTGGCAGTCCTCTCGTTGCCCCAAACAACAAATAACCAAAAACAGCAACAACAACAACAAAAAAGCTTTCAAAAACCACCGAAAACACTGAAAAACTGAAGAAAAAGGCTAGAGTTAACCCAACGTCACTTGGGACGTAAGCAGATTGTAATAAAAATATGAAACCAGTGAAAGAGCACAGTGGATTATAGTCGAGTTGAGTTGAGTGTCCCGACCATGCAGTACCCGGCTTGCAGTTGGTTTAAATCATTGCATACTTTTGTAGAGGATTTTTAGTTATAACTGTAATATTAGTAATATTTTAGTTGGGAATGAAAAAAGATAGGTATAAGGTAGTTGTTTTTGAATGTCTGAAAAAATATTATTAAAATATATATTTAAAAATATTGAATATAAATATATTAAAAATATTTTAATTGAATATTTGCGGTCTAAAGTTACATATGTTTAATACAAATATTTACTGGTATGTTACGGAATTAATTGGGATTTTTAAAAACCTATAAAAAGGGTGTCTAAAAGTATGCAACAAGCCACAGATAAATAATGAATTTTATGTCTCTATATATAATTTTTAAATATAAAAATATATTTTATAGTATATAAAATTGTAAAATATAAATTAATATAAATAAATATAAAATTATAAGTAGTGAATTCCACCCAAAATAAAAATAAAATTAATATAATAATATAATAACTAAAATAAAATAATAAAACATTGAACTTCATAACTAAAAATAGCATTGCATACTTTTAGACACCGTTTTCAGGGTTTTAAAAACTCCACAGTGATAAAAAAATCTTCTTTCAAGATTTTTTGCATTCTTAAATAAAAATCTTAATATAAGACCAAAAATCTTAAAATAAGACTCAAAATTCTAGGAATAATACTGAAAATTCTTGAAATTCGAGTAATTAGGCTTCATTTAATAATTAAACAATTTAAAAAGGAATCTTAAAAGAAGACAAAAATAAGCTGGAGCTACTTTCGTGGCCAAAAATCATGAAAAATTACCAAAATCTTGAATTTTTTTATCAGTGTAGTTAATATCAGCCCAGAATACCCTCTTTATGGTATATATATATATATATATATATATATATATATATCAGAAAATATCCAAATTTAAAAGGCCTTTAAAGGGTTTTGTTCGTCTGTCCTTTTGTCCTGTTGTCCTTCTGACCAGCTGACCAGCTGTCCGTTGCTGCTTAAAAATAAATGCATTTAACGTGGTCCTGTGCGGATTAATTGAGTTGCCACTCCCTGGCAGTTGGTTACTGAATATTGCAGTGGCCCTCCATCTCCATCTCCCTCTCCATTGCCACAGCCTCCTACTGGAGCCTCCCCTGTGGATGCAACATCCCCAAGCTGGTGGCATGCGTTCACATCATGCATACGCCATGTGCGCACACACACTGCTTCTCCTGCAATTGACTTGCCCCCGAAAAGTAGCAGAGCAACTTGAGGCCCGGCCAAAGAGTTGAACTGAGCCCAAGTTGAGTGAAGTTGATCCAGCGGAGCTCTTTCTAGGATAGGGAGAGGGGAACAACAGGACGAGAGTTATCCAGCGCGTGTCCCAGGGGCATTTTGCGGCTTTT
This sequence comes from Drosophila punjabiensis, assembly GCA_008042585.1. Taxonomy (NCBI): domain Eukaryota; kingdom Metazoa; phylum Arthropoda; class Insecta; order Diptera; family Drosophilidae; genus Drosophila; species Drosophila punjabiensis. Next base: position 5,074 of record VNJR01011895.1, on the reverse strand, counting down.
GTGGCCCGCTTTGGCCTAAGTATTTCAGCACTTTTGCATGTTTTATTGTATTTTAATTAACTAAATCTCCGCTGCCGGCTCACCAAGGGGGCGGGGTTCGGGTAGCCAAGGAACTCTGTCAACTTGCGGTCAGCTTTTCGGTTCGCAGCAAAAACTGTGAGAATTTCCAGGGGGGACAGGGGGTCAGGGGGGAGTGTGCGGGCAAAGCGCTTTTCCTAAGAGTTTGTGTTTGAACAACCAGAAAATTGGCCAAGAATTGTTGAAAGTGTTCAAATAAAAATGGAATTTTTAAGTGGAACTTGGAGAGTAAGGAACAAAAAAATAGAGAGAAAGAGGTTTGAAGTGGTTTTAGAGAATGATTTTTTAAAATACAATATTCAGAGAGGCTACAAAAGATCAAAAAAGGGTCTTAAAACCCTTAAAAAGTGTTTAAGAGTAAGATAACCAATTTCATTTTGTAAAAAAATAAGTGTAAATAAAACTAAAAAGTAAAATATATATTAAGAAATAAAAAATATATAAATTATTATTTATTAATAAATATTTTATTTTTTTTTGTTATATTTGAACTTAATTTTTTTACAAAATAATATTTTCTAGCTCACTTTCAAACACTTTTCAAAGGTTTTAAAAAACCGAATAATTTAAATAATAAAATATATATTAATAAATAATAATTTATATATTTATTAGTATATATTTTATTATATTATATTAAAAAATATATTAATAAATAAGTTATTGTTTATTAATATATATTTTATTACTTTTCTTTTATTTTAGTTTATTTTTGATACCTAAAAACGAGCATTACATGATTTTAGACACATTTTTAAAGGTTTAAAAAATGTATTTATTATTATTGATAGTATTTATTTCGGGAGAACCCTGAATAAATACTATAAAATAATTAAATATTATTTGTTAATGTTCGAATAGGCGCAATATTAATATGTCTATATTTACTATTCTTCCGCTTTATTTAAAAATTAAAATATAATACAAAACACATAAAGAATGAACATTTACCAAATGATAGCTCGTTAACCAAATACTGACTTCAAGACAAAGTGTGCTTCTTAGCACAAAGTTATAAATAGTTATATATACATAGTAATAATACAATAAATATATATATATATAATTATAGTACAATATATATACATATAGTTATAAAAGCAAGTTGAAAAACATGTTACATTATTTCTCATCATCTTATAAATAAATTTCATAATATTTCATTCAATCTGATGAGAAGCCTCAACCTTTCCGTAAACCATTTTCATTATCCTTTATACGAAAAATAGGAAAACTTAAGACCTGTTGACGCTATCAAGCTCATATCACAACTCGAGTCGAAAGTTTTTTGCCATCTGCCTTTGTGTTTTTGTGCTCCCCAAAAAAGTGATAAATTGGCATTAAAACCTCATTCCCAGGACGAAGGACATGAAGGCAGCAGCCATGTTTGTGTGTTGTGTGTCCGAAAAATTAAATGTCATTGGGCTAAGAATGGATATACGATATACGAAAGCCAAGTAAAGTTGGGAAGTAAGTTAAAAAAAACCAGAAAGAGGGAAGCCCTTTTAAGCCAGTAGCATCTCCGTGATGTCAGTGAGTGGCTTTTGGCTAATTTATCAGCAAATTTTTAAACGCATTTGACTGCAACTGAAAATAAAGCCCTCACATAAAACTTTTTGGCTGCCGACAGTGAAATCTCTCTCTCTCTCTCTCTGTGACAAATTAAATATTGACTGGAGTGGGGGGAGAAAGTCGGGGAAAAGCGGGGAAAATCCTAGGAAAATAGGAAGGGAATTGGACGCGTCTAGACCATCTATCTGTGTATTTATCAAGTGTCACAGCTTCCTGGCCGGATAAATGCACTTAAACGGCTTTTGGCATCGCCATTTCAGCCTACTTCAAGCCAAGGAGCCCCGGAAAATAGCACCAAAAATATCCTAGCACTCCCCCAAAACCTCTCTCTTTGACGTTTTCGAAGGGTTTTTAAGGGTCGCAGCTGTACGCAAATATTTGCCGCATTTTTTATGCGACCACAAAACAGAGAGGAAAAGCCAGCAGAGGTTGAGGAGGAGGTGGAGGAGGAGTAGGAGAGGAAAAACCTTTTTATGCGATTTGCGTTTTGTCATAAATTTAACAGCAAGTAAATATTTGATTTGATTTTCGGTTCAACCCTCCCAAAAAAAAGCAACAACAACAGCGCGCCGGAAAACGACATCAGTTGATTAAATGGAAATTTTTGCAGGCTTTCAATTTCACAGATTTTCCTTTATGGATTTAATTGAACATTTTTGAGTGCCTGAAAAATTTGGTTAAAATCATGGACAGACTGCTTATTGGAATATTAAATTGAAAGATAATATTACAATAATCCAAGGCTTGAGCTACATTTCAATTTTTGAGATATAAAAAAGATGGTTTATTTGTAAGGAATTAACTTTTAATATTTAAATTATTCTTATTTAGGCTTCCCAGCTTCAAATTATATTATAAAAATAATAGAGATTTAAGAAAGCTTTTCTTTTTTAAGGCTCACCATTTTTTCTGTCATTTCCACATTTACCAATTTTCCTTACGAAATGCTGACAAAAAAGTGCCTTATCCTTGTCTGGCTTTTCTCCCCCACTTTTCCCACTTTTACCACTTTGCTGCTCTCTCACTTCACTAATGGAAATAATTTGAAATTAGGAAAAATTATGATGAGAGTTTGTCCTCTATGCCATGTCCTTTTATGTCTTAGCAACCGGAGGAGGCTTTCAGCAGAGAGGAGGCACACACACAAATACAAACATGTGACTAGCCGAGGAAAATGAGCATAAAACAAAGTTTATATGCAACTTTTTGATTACAAATGCAAATTACAGCGTCGACTGAGGCTCAGAGCAATAACAGCAAAAAACAAAAAAAAAAAACTGGAGAAGAGGAGTTGAATGAAAAAAAAGGAAAGGAAAAGGAAAAGCGGGGCAGGAGTCAGAGTCGGAAAAAACTTTTTCATATTGCAGCAGAAATTGCTCCAATGTTTGTTCGTTCGTTCCCGTTGGTTCGTTTGCCTGCTTATTTTCTTCGTTTGTTTGCCAGTTTGTTTGTGTTTCTGCCTGTTTGTTTGTTTGTTTGCTTGTTTGTTTGTCCCTGTTTGTCTGCCGCCATTTGACGCTGTTTTGGCAGTTCAGAGTTGACAAAACATTTAATTTGCAGGCAGCACCGAAAAAGTGCGTGATCATAACTTCAGAGGGGGCTGATTTGATTAGGGAAATGAGGTTTATATTTAAATGTGATGACAGTCTGCCTTTTGAAGTCCAATTAAAGGTGGCAAGTAAGCAGAAAAGTTTTCCTTTTGAACTTACAGTTTTTCATGCCTTTCTGTTCCTTGAAAATACTCCATATTCAATGCTTATTATAAAGTAATTCAACTGAAACCTGGTTATTAATTGTTATTGCAACACAAAGTAACCACATACCAAGTTTCACAAAGCCAGCTCCAGTCCAAGCCGAGTTCCATCAGGTCAGTCCACTAAAAACAGTTGCCACACAGTTGCTACTACAGTTGCTACACTACAGTTGCACTTCCAGCAATCATGCTACTGAAAAGCACTGTGAGAATGGCAGCATTTAAAAGCAGACCTGCAACAGCCGTGCACTTTTCATTGAAGTTTCCACTTGAAAGGCCCGGCGATCCGATCGGATCGGGCATCAATTTTGTGCTGTGTCTGACAGCGGCTGTCGCTTATAAATTGCCGGGCTCCCACAACAACAATAACAACAATAACAACAATGCACTATGGGGAATTTGCCCGATTTCGTGGTATTTAGTCATTTTATCGATCTTTAAAAATTTGTGTTTTTTTTATGCAAATATCTTAAAAATATATGGCTCTGTAAAGTTCAGTACCAAAAATGTTAATTAACAGACCACTGCACTATGGGGAATTTGCCCGATTTCGTGGTATTTAGTCATTTTATCGATCTTTAAAAATTTGTGTTTTTTTTATGCAAATATCTTAAAAATATATGGCTCTGTAAAGTTCAGTACCAAAAATGTTAATTAACAGACCACTGCACTATGGGGAATTTGCCCGATTTCGTGGTATTTAGTCATTTTATCGATCTTTAAAAATTTGTGTTTTTTTTATGCAAATATCTTAAAAATATATGGCTCTGTAAAGTTCAGTACCAAAAATGTTAATTAACAGACCACTGCACTATGGGGAATTTGCCCGATTTCGTGGTATTTAGTCATTTTATCGATCTTTAAAAATTTGTGTTTTTTTTATGCAAATATCTTAAAAATATATGGCTCTGTAAAGTTCAGTACCAAAAATGTTAATTAACAGACCACTGCACTATGGGGAATTTGCCCGATTTCGTGGTATTTAGTCATTTTATCGATCTTTAAAAATTTGTGTTTTTTTTATGCAAATATCTTAAAAATATATGGCTCTGTAAAGTTCAGTACCAAAAATGTTAATTAACAGACCACTGCACTATGGGGAATTTGCCCGATTTCGTGGTATTTAGTCATTTTATCGATCTTTAAAAATTTGTGTTTTTTTTATGCAAATATCTTAAAAATATATGGCTCTGTAAAGTTCAGTACCAAAAATGTTAATTAACAGACCACTGCACTATGGGGAATTTGCCCGATTTCGTGGTATTTAGTCATTTTATCGATCTTTAAAAATTTGTGTTTTTTTTATGCAAATATCTTAAAAATATATGGCTCTGTAAAGTTCAGTACCAAAAATGTTAATTAACAGACCACTGTTAAGCTTACAGACTGTTAAAGTCAGCTGTTGCAGCCAAAGAGCACACGCTGCAATATAGGCAATTTTCTGTTGGGTGACTTTAAAAGTGCGAAACTCAAAAGTAAAACAAATTTTTGATCCAATTTTTGATTGACATCAATCTTACATGCTTGTACTATGTTTTGTGTGTATCTATATTTTGATCTGTGCATGTCTTCCTAATATTTTTGCGTTTTTCCTATGTGTTCTTTAAGGTAATTTTTCGGAAAAAAAAAATAATTTCACAGAGACTTACAAAAAATATATATTGATGTTTA
>VNJR01011892.1:0-12826 GCA_008042585.1 Drosophila punjabiensis | reverse complement strand
GATATATCGCTCATAAATCACAAAGTTAAAAAATCGACTTATTTATCAACTTTCACTTTAAATATTACTACAATAACGATATTTTCTAGCAACTTTAATAAAAGCTTAACCTAAATATTAAGTTTACTTAAAAATGTATCGCCCAGTCACATGAAGAATAAATTCAAACTTTAAGTTATTACATTTATTATTATAAAAATTATATGAATTAATATTACAAAAAATAACATATCAATTAAAATAACAAAATCACAATCCGATAACTTCCCTTAATCACAATTTCTTATAAGGCTGGTCTGAGATCATACCTTCCAGTCTTCTTCATTGTTTATACCGCAAGTCTATCTGTTGATCGGTGGAAACTGTAGTGCGATCAGTCGGTCGGTTAGTGGGTCGGGCTGTTGATAAAGACATACTTAGCTTTTTCCGTTTGCCTTTGGAACTTCCCGTCGGCCCAACTGAATATAGAAATCAGTTCTATTTTATTTTTTTCGGCTGCGATAGCCATCGGCCATCGGCTATCAGTCAGATTCGGAGGAGGTTTCGGGGCGTTGACAGAGATTTATGGCGCTTACGTTCGCTATCAATGCCCCCGGAGACAGAGTGAATATTCATTGGTTCCCGGGGGAATGCCTGGCAGGGTCACATTTGCGATGTGCGATCCCCCCGACGATTCGATTGGATATGATCCGATTCTGAATCGAAATGAAACTGATATCTGATGCAAAATACGACGACCACGACGACGACTTGGGGAATGGAAATTAATTAACTGACAGATATCGCGCCATTTGCCAGAAGGGAAATCCGCAACTTAACGTTAGAGATCGATCATGAAGATATAAAAGCAGCTAAATATATATGATATAGTTACGTTAGGTATGGCAGAAAATATTGATATATCTATATTGAATCGATATTTTAAATTAAAATTTATTTTTAAGTACTTTTTTTATATATTGTATTTGATAAACACAAAAAAATATAATAATTAATATCGAAATTTTAGCAATAAATTAAACAATTTTCGATTTATTTATTCGATAAACATGAAAAATAAAATAATTTAGATATTTGGGGCAATTTTTTGATAATATCGATATTTTAGCAATAAATTAAACAATATTCGATTTATTTATTCGATAAACACGAAAAATAAACTAATTTAGATATTTCGGACAATTTTTCGATAATATCGATATTTTCGCAATAAATTAAACATTAAACGATACTTCAAATTTCGATTTATTAAACCTAGGAATATTCTGTCGATAATACCAATATTTAAACGTTAAAAATTACTACTTTTCGACATTTAAATTATTGAAACATACAATTTAACAAAAATGTCATAATATAATATTAAGCACAATATATCATATTTTCGATAATATTCCCCCTTTCGATATACATCCCCATATGAAGGCCAGCAGGGATTTGTATCTTTGCCCGACAAAACCACATCACATTCGACATGTTTTTATCTTTAGCTGAAAATCTCTTTTTTTCAAATTGTTATAAACGAAAAACACACAGCAATAGCAACAATTGTTGTTGCTACAATTTTATCGTTCGCAGTTGTTGTTGTTGTGTTTGTTGTTGTTGTTTCATTCTCTCATTTTTTGAAGCAAAGCGCGACAATCTTGCCATCAGATCAGCTGATAAAAAGGCAAGCGACCAGCGAGAGAGACCCCTGGAGCATTGTACAAATCATACAACAACCAGCCCAGCCAAGCCAAGCCATCAACCGTCAACAGCAACAACAACACGGTAAAAATCACAACAACAACAGTAATAACAACAACAAAAAAAGAGCAACAATCGACAGCTGTTTTAAGCGATTTTTAGCTTTATTTTTGTACGAAAAGGGAATGAATGTTCGGAAAATGACTACAAACCATTATCGCCGGCCGGTCATCAAATTTCAAAGTTTTTTTTTTGTTTTGTATTTATTTATTTTTCTGTCGATTGCATTTTGCGATTAAAACTAAAATAAAAACCCAGCCAGAGTGGATACAGATGTGGGGGAAAGGGGAAATCGTAGAGTAGAATTTTGTGGTGTCACTATCGGCCTGGTGATTAGTCAACTGTAGGAAATGCTAATCAAGATCTTTATTAAATGCCTTTCTTATCCGGTCACAACGAATGATATATGAGAGTTAAGACTGAAATAATCTACAGAGAAAATCAGTCAAGACATTTTTTAAATATCTTTAAACATAGGGAAAATATTTGAAAAACTGAATTTGTAAATGTTGTTTTATTAACAATTATATAACTAAATCGGAATCTTACTAAATTTCCACTTAGTTTTTACTTTGAAATAAATCGACCTTGTAGATACTTTGCAAAAACATAGCTTTAAACTATTTTATGAAATATACAAAGATGTATTTTTAATGGTAAATAAAACATTTAAATAATAAAAAATCTTTATATAAAAATACCTCAAAATGTTACTTTTTTTACATTTTTTTCATGACTGACTTTATTCAAAAGCTAAATTTGCTGACTCTTTTGTTTTTACGGAAATATAAAAACATCGGAGGAAATGATTTTAATTTCTGGCCCATGACTCAGCCAAACACGTCATCAAGTAATATATATCCATATACGTTACGTTTAATTATTAATAAAACACAGCAAAAAGTTATAATAAAAAAAAAAAAATTTCAAGAAATAAATATAAAAGGTTTAAAGTAATTATTACTTTCAGCATGACAAAATCCCTTGAGGTTCCCTTTGGGTCATTCTTAAAACTAATTTACGATCTCTCAGGGTTATTTCCATTATTCCCTCCGTCTCATCCATTGATTATTCATTTATTTGTTTCGAGTTTCCCTTCTCGATAAGAAAACAACACAAAAAACTGCAATATCTATATAATTATATATATATATATATTATATGACTAACATCCACTTCCAGATCATCCAGTTACTGCCCCTTATCGACTCCCCTTCGGACTTGATATGCAAATGTGTGTGCGCTGGCCAAAAACAACGATAATGACAACAATAATAACAATACAACAATGTGAAAAAAACAGCAACATTTTGTAATTTGTAATGCTTGTTGGAGTGTGTTGGTGTGTTGTTGTGGTTGTTGGTTGGGTGCTTTTATCTGGTGATATTTCCTGGTCCGATTTCCAGCAAATCAACAGAAACAGAAACAGAGACACACAGAGCTTATCGCAATTATTAAAATACAAAATGTCAAAATGGAGCCGAGAGCCCCGGCGATTATCTTTGCCAATTGAAATGGACACAGGGACAGGGGCAGGGGCATGGGGTGCGCTTGCAACCTGAGCCCTGAGCTCAGTTTTTTTTTTATCGCAACTGCAACTGCAGTTTTGCAAACTACAAAAAAACGGCAGTTTGTGTATTGCAGTACGCAGTTAGCTAGCTTCTCTTATCGGCTCTTAGACCCCCCTTTGAAGCGCCCCCCTTTTTGCTATGGAAAGCGAAGCGAACCGCTTGACACGTACCCGCGCCGATTTCAGATACGCAACCGGAGACCGCCCCGGCGGAGCCAGTGTCTGAGCAGCAGAATAGAGCCAACATTACACAGAAAGAAATTATTGGTAAGGTTTAATAAATTCAAAAAATAATTGGAGAAAATGTAAGTGGAGCTCACAAGGGGAGTTCGGTTTTACTAAAAGTTAACAAAGTACCAATCAATCTCTATCTTTTCTTTGGCGTTACGCTCTTGCCTGCAATGCACAAGCAAAATGGAAATAACAGCTTATAAGTTGCAGCGTTAAGCGAATAAGAAAGTTTTTTTTTTTGCTTTTCTTTGGAAAAAGCTTGCTTAAGATTTTTTTTTTACAAATTTAATTTGCAACTTTAATTTTTTTAACATATTAAGCTCTCCATTTATTTTCTTTCAGTGTCCCCATACGATTGCAAAACTCAAACTTGAGTCAAGTTTTTGGTCTAAAATTGTCACCCGCATTTTGGGGATGACTGTCGATGTCGATGTCGATGCTGCTTTTGCTGGGCCTTTCGTTGTGTCTTTTGTGGCTGCCAACTGACAAGCCGAACAACCAACCAGCAACCGATAAACGACAACCAACAGCTGCCCATTAACATAAAATTAGTGATAAGCGTAATTAAAATTTATAAAAAACAACAGCAAAAACAACAACAACCGAAAAGCAACCACAACACATAACAGAGTTTATCTATGTGCGACTGCAAACTGCACATTCCCTCAGGTCTCTCTGAACTCTAAAAGGTGTGGAGTACGAATCAAGGGCGGAAGGTGCTCAAAATGCTTAAAACTCAAATACACTACAATTATCGGAGTTAAAATAACTATCGAATTTAACGACAGTTATCGAAATAATAAGGAGTAAGTTATAAGAAGATAATTGAATTTACAATGGAAGCATCCTTTCAGATAATAAGTTTCAAATAATTTGCTTAAAAACTAAAACTTATCGATATACAATAATATTTTGGTTCTTAACAAAGGAAATATAGAAAATATTAGAATTGTTACAGTTTCGAAACTCATTTTGTCAGGAAGTGTATTTTAAATTTCCCTTAATATGAAGTTTTAGGATAAAATTTGTAAAACTTATCGAAACAAAAATATTATTTATTTATTTTCTTTTATCGAACACGCCATTGAAAATTTATCGATTAAATAAAAAAAAGAATAATAAGTCCCAGCTTAAATATTTCAGGATAAAATATGTACAACTTATCGAACAAAAATAACATTTATTTATCGTTTTTTTATCGAACATTTCATTGAAAATATATCGATAAAATAAGAAATGAGCCATACGTCCCAGCTTAAACCTAGAATTTTTAGGGTTTTAATACCAAATTTTAGCTATTTGATTAGCAGCTTTAACTATGATTAAAAAATGTGTTATTTTACAATTTTAAACTTAAAGTTTTATTTAAATTCAAACCCTTTGAAAGGGTGTAATCGATAGCCAGGCCGTGGGCGTTGTCATCACGATTCCTACACTTTGCCGATATACAAATGTCAATTATTGAAGCTTATGTAAAAGGCAAACAACAATAACAAAAGCCACTGCTGCTGCTGCTGCTGCTGCTGCAATTGTGATAAAAGTTTATCGAGTTGCGCTTTTCAGTTTTTCTTTTTTTTTTCTCGCCTCCTCAACAACCTCCAAAGCCCCTCACTCGAACCCCCCTTAAAAACGCGATAGAAAACAACAGGGACAGGGACAGCAGTGAGGCAAGAGATAAATATGCAAAGCACAAAATGCTAAGAGGAGTATGGGGTGGCCTTTGGGGGGTGGCTAGGTGGGATAACCCACTGATAGTGCAGGTGCCACAACAAAAACAACAACAGCAGCAACGAACAATGAACACAACAACAGCTGCAGAGATAAAAAAAACTGCCCTAAATTATCGTTTTACGCAAATGGAGAAGTTCTACGTTATCCATTTCAACGGTTACCCTATTAAATAGTTTAAAGTTTTCCACATCAATGGGTTTATTGTACTTGTTTCGGAATATAAATAGAGTTTTAAGTAGATTGTTTTGGATTTCGTTACTACTTAGAGTTGATCAAAGACAAAACAGGGGATAAGATAGGTAACGCGCATGCATTTTGTTTCCTCTTTTTTTTTTTTGGTAACAATGAAATTTATAGTGTGTTATGCATCTTATTTTAACAATTTTATGGGTTTTATGATATAAATATAATATAAATAATATTAAAATACTGATTTTGTGAGGAAAAAAATATTTTTTAAATGTTCCTTTTTATTTTTTCATTAAATTTCTTTTATATGTTATTTACTTCAAATGCTATATTTCCCCCATTTCTAAAGATCGTATCAAATTTATATATCTCACATTAAGTCTAATCGTTTTATGAGGTTTTTTAAGCCACGATATTTTCGATTTTTTTCCCCCAAATAAACCAGTATTGTACATAGTTCCCCCACATATCGATATTTTAGATTTTTTCCCCAAGTAATCCCGTATTCCACATATTACCCCCTTAGATCGCTCCATTAGAGTATTATCATAAGCTTCAGCTCAAGTTTATCGATCCTGTGCCTTCTCTGCTTGCTGTGTAAGCTTCAGCCTCATGACTCTCGAGCTGATATCACTCACTGCTGGGTCGGGGCTCCGGGTTGGAAGCTCGATGGATGATGGGTGGCTTGGTGGGCTGGTGGACTGGGTGGGGCCAGAGAGTCAGCCAGCCGAGAAACGTGCTCGGAGCAGAAGCACAGCGGACAGCGATAAGGAGTCCAAAATGGCAAAATGGATAAGGCGGAAAACGGATGGGGGGAATGGCAACCGAGGTGAGCCAGAGGTGAGCTGAACTTAACTGAGCTGAGCTGAGCTGAGGTGCGGTGGTGTCCAGTGTCGCAGGTCCGGCACGTTTTATCGATTCCGATTCCGAAATATATGCATTCATTGGGTGTCAAATGGTCCGGGGCCATAAATATATCAAATGGGTATACAACGAAATGTAATTAGTTAATACTCTTCACGCTCGCTATATTTATGTATAAGGTGTGTCACTTGCAGCACGTACAACAGGTATCGATATCGATAACGTGGCGACGACAAAGAAATTTCATTTAAATGAGCAACAAAAAAAAAAGTTGACAATTTTTGTCGTAATACATAATACCCCATAATAATCCAAGGTTATGGGGTATATAAGGTATAATTGTATCAGAGAAATTATTTTAGAAACGTTGGTTATAGTCAAGTATCAGCATAACCCAAAATTTCTTATATATATTTCTAATATCTCTAGGTTCTTTGCTAATTTTTGGTATACCCATAATTTAAAGCAAAATCTAGCAAAACAACACAAAAATATTTTCATTTAAAGATTAATTACTATCGGAACTCAAAGATATAATAATAATAATAATGTCTTTCATGTTATTTCCTCTTTCTTTATCGCAAATTCTTTTTGACAAAGATCTTTTCTGGGTAAAATCGTACACAATCAAAAGTCGTATAAATAATTTTAATATCGGGTATTCCGATAGTCGCAAAAAAAAACTTTGACTTTATCATTCTCACTTGTTTCTTGTTTCTTGTTTTTTTTTTCATGTATTATTATTATTTCGCCCGCTTTGTCTTGGCATAGTTTATCAGCTGTCTTGCCCCTCTCTTTTGCCGTTCCCCTTTCTTTGTTTTCTGTGTTTGCTGTGTGTTCGTTCACATGTTATGCTGTCCGAAAAAAAACGAGAGCTGCTGACCAAGCGAGCGATTTTTCGAATGGGTCAGCTGGCTACGAGGGGGGGGGAGGGTCTTCAGATGGGAAAAGCGATCGTGGAAAGTGAACAAGTCTCAAGAGATTTTCAACCAAAACATGGAGACTAAATTGATTTTATTTTAATAAATCAGTTTCAAAAAACAATTCTGAAATATGTAAACCTATAATCTCAAATCCTTTTAAAAACGAAAAATGTTATCTTTTTGTTTATTTCAAAGTTTTAGTTATTCCTTTGACTTTTATATATTTAAATTATCTTGTACTTTCTAAATTTTGCGTTATCAGTGAACTATATTATTTTATTTATATAAAAAAAAGGAAAATAATTTCATTTAACAAAAATGTAACCATTAAATGGTTATTAAATTCATTAAAATAAAGTTTAAAAATCCTTTTAAGCCAAGTCCCATTATTTTTAGGATTTAAACGCCAATATTCACGCTCTATTCTCATAATACATATCCCTCTTTTCTCTTTTTTCTTTTTTTATATAATATTAAGATTATAAATCGTCAAAAAAACTCACCTTTATTCAACGGCTTGGGATTGGACTGTTTGCGTCGTGACATCGCGAGTCCAAGCGGCGGGGAATCGATGACGTTTTCCTGGCAGCTACGTCACGGCATCAAATCTGCAGCTGATCGAAAAGTGTTGCCTTTTTCGCGGACATTTACCCGGCGGATGCGATTGCGGATGCAGATACTGATACGGCGATACACAATCACTCACTCTCACACACACACACACAATAGATTGCGATTATTATTTGTATTATTTTTGTATTTGTAATTCCTTTTTTTCCGGCGATTAACAAGCCTTAATGAATTTTTAACGATCGGCGCGGTAAAAAACGCGGTAGGGCGGCGCGCGCGATTACGGAACGTTGGCAATGAAACGTGTAATTATATTTCCAATTGGAATGCGATTAATCACTTTGATGTCTGATCAGAGTTGGTTTTTTGTTTATTCACTTTCGATATTTTTATAACTCATAATTCAACATTTAATCCATATTTTGATATTTTCCTTTGATTTTCATTCCGGCAGACGTTCACAGATGAAGCGAAAAAACCAATTTTAAATAAAACGACGTTTTTTCGTACGAAACTTCAAGTTTTTTCGGCATTCATCCGACGTGTTGTACCGCGAATAAAAAAATTTTGAAACGGTTTCTCAGCGTCGCACAACTTATATACCAGCCGCCAGAGGGAGGTTTGCAGAGAGCAGCGCTCTGGCCAACAGAGAACTCTGTTAAGTGGAGAGCCGCTCTCTCGCTGCTAATTGGAATATGCGCCGGAATTCGCAGCGGGAGGCGGAATATTTTAAACTGTTATTTGCAAGTTTTAAAATTTAAAGTTAATCTTCTGTGTATTCACAAATATTAGTTTTTCTTTAGCGAGTTTATATCAGTTGATGGGATTTTTTACTCACTTTTATGTACTTTACCTTTACAGTTTACATTTTATTAATTCTTAAGCACTTAGCGATCGAAACACTATGGAAGTGAAACATAACAGTAACGGAAAGCGAAACCGAAACAAAAGCTAAGCCCAGAGAGAGAGAGGGAGCGCCAAATTGACGAGAGAGCGCTGTAGAAAGAGAGCACGCGCTAATTGGAGCTCTTTTGCTCTCGCTCTCACCATTTCCATTTTGTTTTTACTCTGTTTTTCATTGCCGCGCACGCTTTACCGTCTGCTTCGCTTTCGTCTGATAAGAATCAAAACAAAAACGCCGAAACATTTTACGCACGTTTTCGTACCTCACTCGCTCTCTCTACCTCTCTTTCTCTTTTTGTTAAGCACGCGTTAATTTTGTATTAAATTACTTTTTTCACTATTTAATAAGTTATTGTTTTCTTATTGGAATTTGTAACGAATTTGCAATTGTTATTTTGTTAAGTGGCTAAAGGTTTGTGTTATAATCTTTGTTTTCTTAGTTATTCACTTGATTTTCACACAGGTTTCAGCATTTTTATGTCTTTTATATGTATGGATTCACTAAAGTTGTATTCTTTTTTCTTAAGCCCATTTTTGGTTATTTTCTTTAGTTTTTTTTTAGGTTTCTTAAAGTTTATTGAAATTCCTTTGTTGTTTTTCGTGTTTCTTCTTATTTTCCTTGCCGTTTTGCCTTCCAATTGGCGTTAAGTTTTTTCCTTATCAGCAAACGCAATTGTGAGCATGAGCATTGTTAGTTTTGGCTGCCAGACGATGGAGGTCGCTTTTGTGGGCAAAGAGCGGATTTATTATTTGTTAAATTTAAAATGTTATTTAATGGGAAATTTTTTTGTTTATAAATGTTTTTGTAAATATTTAGAGAACTTTTTCTTTTATTACCTGTTTCGACCAAGGGGATTCGCTACATGGCTTGTACAGAAGTCAAGAAAACATGCCGCAATTTGAAAACCCTAAATAAAGCCTACTTTTAGGCATGGCCAGGCAGAGGGCGCCACTTAGCAAGAGTGTGGAACCTAAAATTAAAAAATAAGAACTTGTTTTATTACTTTGATTTAAGCTTTGTAACAACAAAATAAATTAATGAATAAATCAAATAAAAAGCCGAATATAATTAACTTAATCTTAGAGTTAATTAACAGCTTTAAATATTTAAAAAATGGTATTTTTACTCATATATTTTTAAGAACTTTCAATTGTAGATTTTTTTTGCAAACCTTTGACAGTCTAAGAAAATAAAAAATAAATCTCAAACCCTCTTTATTAAACTTGTATTCCTCCTACCACCCTTTTATCTCACAAAAACCATAAATAAATGCACAAAAAATTAATAATTACGCTCTAGCTGTGCCACAGAATTCCATTTCCGGCTAACATTTTATTTAGAGCTTGCACTTCCGTTCCGTTTTGTTATTTTTTTGTTTTGCATAATTTTTCTTGGCTCACCTTTTGGTCCCGTAATTCCCACGATTCGCACCTTTTTTGGTCCTGTAATTTGCACCTATTGCCCGCTTTTAATGGCAATTGTTCACTTTGGTTTCTGCAGCTGCTTTGCATTGTTCGCTCATAGATTTTAAAAATTGCGACAGCAACGGAAATGAAAAGCTTCCTGGACGAAAAAGGACCTCATGCAAAAAGTGGGGATGCGACAGCAATAAATATCAGAAAGCAGTTAGTTAGCGATGCGGCCATAATCCCGGCTAACATATGGCCAAGTCGATTAGCTGAATAGGACTACCTCCAGCTCCCTCTTCGTCCTTGCAGGATTTTCTGATCTTTAATTCTGTTTTAAAAACACATTCCCCGCGATAAAATGGTAATGAAGTATACGCACCGTTGACCTTCGCTGCGTTCATTAAACTTTTGTCGTTTTTTTCGGGTTTTTTGTTTTTGTTTTTCGGCAAAATCCCTGAACGCCTTTTTTGTGTCTTCTTTGCTGCTGATCAATGCAATTCGGCAAAACGCCCAGAAAAACCTATAAATATAAAAAAAAAATAGAAACACATAAAAAATTAAGAGAATAAAACAGATAAATAGGTAAAAAAAAACTAGCACAAAGGGGTACAATTTTAAAATAAACAAAAACGTTTAAAAGTTAAGTGAATAAATTAGGAAAAAGCAAAAAGTGGTAAAAGGGCTACGAGACCTACAAGATTTTTTTAAACTTAATTAACTTAATATATTTTAGGTAAATCTATAAAGAAGACTCTAAATATTATTTTTAACTTAGCAAAGTTCATTAATTATTTAAATAATTTCACAATAACGTCTTTTTATTGGGTTTTTATAATAGTTATTTAAATAAATAAATAAAAATCATAAAAAAATGTTAACAAGAGCTAAAAATAAACCTCTTGTTTAAATATTTAAAGCACAGAGTTTAATTTTTTGTTAAATTAAATTAAATTTAAGGAATGAATCATAAAGACATGTTAACTTACAAAAGCTAAAAATAAAACTGTTATTTACATCGATACAGATTCTTTGCGAGTTGAAATATTTATCTAATTTTCGTTTTCCAAATTTTATAGAAGTTATAAAAACTCTAAAATTGTAATTTGAATAGTTTCAAATTGTATTAATAGATAAAAATAAAGATAAACAATTCCCTTCCGAAAAATATTATATAAAAACCAAAACTAAAACTCTCACAACAAATTCAAAATACTTTCTAAAATAAAATCCCAAAAAAGAGCCCCTCTTCAAAAAAGAATGACCTTCGAGATCTTGGATCTTGTTAACAAAGTGCCGGAAAAAATCTGCCTAATAACCATGGCTAATAGCTCAGGAGGGATTCCCCTTAAAGTTAGCTAAAATTCCAACTAATTTGCTGAGTCGAAGCTTCATTGCCAATCATCAGTTGTATTTAACCGCATTTTCTGGCCAACAAAAGGCAATAAAAATATATAATAAAATAATATGTAACCCAGAGTCGGCCTCCTCGTACTCCTGCTGTAATCATAGGCCATTACACTCGCCAACTGGGGAGGCGTGAAATGTGGGGATTGGGAACTGCCAACGACTACAACGACGAGGTGAGCAACTCTTCCAGGTCAAGCAACTTGCACGGCGGCAAGGCCATGCCCGTGACTGAAACTGAAATGGAAATGAAAATACGCGCAAAAAAGCAAAATAAAAACAGAAAAAAAACCTGCCAAAATTTTGGCGGGGGAAGCGAATATCATTGACCCAAGGTGCAGTTACCTTGCCTGCTCCACCGAGTGCAATGATCCGCTGATCTTGTGCTTTTTGGGATGGGATCCGATCGGATCGGAAGCGGAGGAGATGCCTCCTCGCCTGACCTTACCCTGAACGGAACAATATGTATTCGCGGAGCTTGTGTATATGGGAAATGGGGGTCAATACACTGAGACGCCTTAATGATACAAAATTACATGTTTCATATGTTATTTATCGAGAGTTTTCTAGGGCTTTTATGGGGTTTTTAGTGATATTTTAAGGTTTTTTCGTTGAAAAGTAAGTAAAATTCGTTAGAGGTCAAGTTGTAGGTTTAGTTTACTTGTGGGTTTAATTTGTTTATATATTATCGATCACATTAAAATAATAAAATATGATAAAGTTAAATATATCGATATATCAGATCTTAAAGTTCTTAAAGAACTTCGAATAATCGAATCTTTAGCCTTAAAGTTAAGAAGTGAATGAACTGGAAGTTAAATCTGTAATATTTCAGTTCAGTTAAAATTGTTTAAGTAATATTTAGGAACATATAATCCTTAAAAGTTCTTATTAGCAAAAAAATGTATGTAACAAATTTCAGTTATTTTTTTCTTTGCGCTATTCTTCGATCCAGGACCCCTTTTTCTTATTCAATTTTTCTTATTTCGATATATCGATTACATTATCGATTATTGCATAATATTATACAATAATTTTTATCGATAATCCACACTTTATTTGATTCACATTATGTTCTTGTTAACATTATGCAATAAATTCAATCGATTATTGCTAACAATATAAAATAATTTTTATTTTAAATTACGTTAGTTTGTTGTCAAGGTTGATTTATAAATATATTCATAAGTTTCTTAAAGGTTCTTATTTCGAATTTCAGTTCCTTTTTATTTGCATCACTTTTCGATCTAGTACCCCTTCATCATATTCGATTTTCCATCTTTCT